>JBAJNP010000377.1:0-98055 GCA_036877545.1 Yasuhikotakia modesta | reverse complement strand
TGTGGCAGAGTGCAGGAGATTAAACATGGGGTGAGAGAGGATGAGCAGATTGGCTAAAGCAAGTTAACCTAGATACAGTGAAGCCTTTGCTTTTGCCACAAATACACGTGAAGTCAGTCTACAGCAAAGCCAAGAAGCCTCATGCAATTATTGACACATGCAAATCCATTTTCTCCAGGTCCAAGAATGTGTTGTTTATCAGACATCCCACAATGTTCATGTGACTCTCTGTATTCTCAGTGTTTTAAGCTGCTCTCAGAGGAAACCAGACCAGCTTTTTGAGAAATGCTCAATAGATTTTGTGGCTATGATAAATTGCCTTGGTGGTGTGTGTCACATACGTGGCTGAGGTTAACTAGTCTGTAGGCACTTTATTGAACAAGCAACGTTTCCTATAATTTGACTTGCATGGTCCTAGATGGAAGTCCTTCTTATAAAACACTGCAAGGAATTATTGTGGAAGAACTATTTTAATGATATTTTAATAAAACGCTTAGAGTGCTTCTTTTAATTGCATTTTTAATGGCGCAGCAACAATAAACAAACTTTAATTCTAAGGCCCCAAAATCCTGTGGAAAACCGCATGCTGTCACTCATCCATAATTTACTCAAATCTTTAAGGATTTGCCACTGAAGTTTGTTTTCATATGTCCTTGTTTTTAAGTCAAAGTGTAAGCTCTAGGGAAGTGTCTGGCCCAGTTTATAACATTATGTTTTCCAACCTTGCACTGTAAACAGCCCTCCTTTTTAACACCTCTGCATCTGCAAAAGGCATCCCGGGGCCATGGCTTCATTTGAAGGGTTTATTGCAGTCTGGAGTTTAGAGACTGTACAGTAAAGTGTCTCACAGAATTGCTGTCTCTTCCAAGGGTTTACCTCTGCGTGACCGTCCCTCTCCAGGGCCTCTATGTGGGCCATTTTCTGCCCTCAGCTGCCTGAAATAACACACAGGCTGATCTTAATCGACAGGGCTGAACTCTTACTGGTCAGCAGTGTGCCTGGTGGTGGCCTGCACGTGGGAGGAAGCTATTGAGGAAAGCAGGACCCTCCCCCCTTATTCCTGCCCATCTAGTCCAGCAGATGAGATGCCTTTTATTCCTTTTGAATGTGTGAATCTGCCACAACCGCCCTGTGGTCTTTACTGTCCGCCCTTCATAAATAGCTCTCCAATATCCTTCTGTTTCCTTCTGTGACCTTCCTCTTCCCAGTATTCTTTTCTTCAGGCTGACCTTTGACTCTGTGGTTAGAGGGGTCTCGGGAGGGCATGTCCGTGTGTGTGTGTGTGGGGGGGTGTGCTGTGGGTGGATCAGAAAATTTAGTCAATTTAAACAATTTCACAATGTCAGACTTCAACACTATTTAAATAACAATGTTGTGCTGTAACCAGGAACTTGGTTTTAATGACAGATAGATGTTTAATGTTTAAAGGTATGATTAGACATTTCAGAGAATGCATGCATACATACATCCTACTGTTGCATTCAGACCGAATGCAGTGATTGGATGACAATATTATGCCCCTGAGCCTTTTATACAGTAAAAGGAATATAAGGTTTATATAAATGCATAATTTATGACATTTAGTTGTTGTAATCAAGATGTTAAGAGATTTTCAATCAGAATAACAAACAATGTTAATGAAGAAAAGGTTAATATACTGTATTTTTAAAGCAGGACTTTTTTTTGTGGGTGGGGCTTAGCGTGTGTGACACTGCAAAAATACAGACCAGATTCATATAGAAGATATTGGCATCTTTTATTGCTTGTGGCTTTATTGCATCACTCATCACTCGCTTCTACTTAGGCCCCCGCTGGGTAAGACCTGCCGTGTGCATCTCAGTTCCTCTGTGTGTTGATATGGCTAATCGTGGAAATAAAAACACATATGGAAGTGCACAAACATTCCTGTGGCGATCGAGCAGTAATTCTGCCCCGGCCTTCAGCCTGAGTTTATCAGTGCAGCCAGAGTTAGATGAAATCATTATGAGGAGGGATGGAATTGAGTTTTCTCTCAGATTCATCAAGTGCCAAATTGCTGCTGCTTGTCTGGGTACTTCATTTAAGTACAGTCCAGCTGCCGGCGGGCCAGAACCGCCCGCCTCACTCACACAAGCCGGTTTCCCTTCTGTTGCATGGAGATTTTAGCTGTTATTGGTGTCACGTTTTCACACTTCTCTTTAATAGTGTGTGTCAGTGTTCTTGGCTTTCCTGGTGGGTTTTGGGTCACCTGATCTTGTCTGGCATCTGGATGTGTTTCTCACTCTTTTCATCTGCTTTTGTTGTGAAGAACGAGAGAAGAATCCTGATGAGAGCTCACCACAACGGACAAAAAGATGACAAAAGACAGACTGACAGCGTGATTTGTTCCACTTGCCCCTTCTCCGTTTTTCTTTTCTTTTGCACACGCAGAAACATTTGCACAAACGCACCTCATTAGTTTGCTAAGGGTGGATTGCGGTGTGAGTGTGTGTGTCTGTGAGTGTGTTTAACTGTGTTGTAATTACCTGGGTGTGAGGCACTAACCTCTTTTGTCACTTTCAAAGCTTTTTCCCTGACAGCTTTCTGGCACTAGCTGCTGAAAAGGCAGATTCAGTTTTTTATTTGAACGGAGAAATTTGTGTTGCTTAGAAATGTGGTTAATGATCTGGAACACAAAGGAAATGATAATGATTTTGAATTTGCCCTTTGATTTTTTTCGTTTTCACACAGATAAGCTGGTAATTAATGACAGGACTAAACACATTAGTGGAATAGCCCTGTGTTTGTGATCCCTTCTTCCAGCTGCTCACGTTTCTGCATTAGGCTGCTTAGCTTTCTTGAGACGTTCAAATGGATTGCTCCAATTGTGCTAAGCCGCTTTTAACAAACACCTTCTCTCAAACACTTTCAAATACTTTCTCTCAGGTTCCACCTCTAAGATGGCAGTTTAAAAGAGTGATTTGTGTCTTGTTATATCTTATGGTCAATTGTGAGATTCGAGAAGTACATCAGGGTCAGAAATTAACCAGAATTTGTGTTGTGTGCCACATAAAAGTAAAAATTTGACACTGGTATTTAAAATGTCAGGTCAGTGGTGTTGAATGTGTAGCTAATCTTTTGTGCTAGATTATAGAGAGCTATAAGTAATACAATTTTTTATGTGATATTAATTTGATTTTTTAACTAATAGCTACCATCAGTCATATTTGGAATTCATTGCATACATAGTGTTTATAAGGGTAAAAAATAGCCCTCATAAAGTCCCAGAAAATCAATTGCTAGATGCAATGAGAAAATATCACCACTTAATATAAACTAAATTACACCCAACATCGATCGCTGTTTCCTCACTATTTTTCTCTCTTTGTCTCTGTAATGTCTTCACACATATTGCATGCGGAGTCTCTCTCTGAGGCTGAGAAGTGCCATACTTTATAATGCAGCGACTTTTCTAAAAGAGATTTAAATAGCAGACAGGTTGAGTCTGGCAGATGCTAATAGGAAACAACCTGGTGGAGGTGTGATGGCGAATAAACAAGAACAAAAAGACGGTTTGTCATCTCAGATGATTCTTTGGTGCCGCTTTAAATTTCCACAGCGTTCTCGCTAAACGCATTAGCGCTGCTGATCTCTGTCTCGCGCACAATGAAACACCTGCAGCCTTTTCTCGCGGACGGCACGCGCTTGGCGTGAACTGTGGTGCGTAAAACACCTACTGATGTTACTGCGAGGTTTGATTGGAATTTAGCTACAGCAACAGACAAAAATACATTGTCCTTATGGATGAATGAGAACAGTTGATCACCAGCAATACTTGCACACTTATTTCTTATTTCCCAGGAACTGCCCTATATCTCTCTCTTTTTCTATCTCTATCTCTCTGTCTTTCTCTCTTTCTCTCTGTCTCTTTCTCTCTGTCTCTGTCTCTCAAACTGTCTCTCTCTCTCTCTGGTGTGTGTGTGTATATGTCTGTATATGTTTACATCATAATGCATTGCAAGGTTGACGTTTGGGATCTATACATTTTCTAGCTATATATATATATGGAAATTGTGGGTTTGTTAGGAAGCTATATGCATTAAAAACACAATGTCCCTCCTCTCTCTGTGCGAGTGTCTGAATGTAAACTGCATAAAATCCAGCCTCAGCTGCCTGACCTTCCTGGAAGTGTGTGAAATTTGCATAACAGTCATTCCAGCATTTCAATTTCATTCAAATTTTGTAATTTAAAGAGCATGAAAGAAGCTATAAGGCACATTGAAGAGGAGCAGCTAGCAGTAGCAGCTAGTATGTTCTTATGATGTTGAAAGGTTAGCATGTCTCCTTTTAAATGGCAACTTGTCAGATATCCACTTATCCTGCCACCCACTTTCCACCCACACAACACACATCCGCTCGCTGCCATTCTTATTTTTACCTGCTTCACGCTGAACATCAGAAATTTGTGAAATGTTTAGAGGAGAATGTTTGACATGCAGGCGTTGTAGAGACAGTAGGCGAAAAAACAGAAGATTTTCTGCCTTTTTCTGGGATAACTGACAAGTGTAAAGTAATAGTTCACCTAAATTGAAAACACTACCGCCTGTCTTTTGAAATAAGTTTGGCTTTCTTTCTGAGGTGAAATATAAAGCGGTTATTTGTAACAGAAGGTTCAAGCTGTTTTTTTTTCATTCTGTGAAAATGAGTTCTCGCTCGAGATTTTCAGTGAGAGAATTTCTACTGTTAAACTGGTAAACTAACTGAACTACACCTTTAAATCATTTCTTCAAACAGAATCAGTGCTATTGTCCGTTTCAGCTCCTGCGGATGTGAGACAGTCTGGGGATTGTCTGTTTGCTGTTCTTCTGAGAGATCTAAGATAGATCATTTTCTGGAAGGGAAGGGAGAAGGCAAACATTGGTGAAAAGGGGAGGATTGTTTTATCAGTGTCATTTTTCATAGCCGGGTCTGCAGGGCTTACTGTAAGTGAGTTAACAGGGACCCTCAATTCATCATAGTTACTCTGAGACGCAGCCCCTCTCCCCGGTGAAACTGCCCCAGACTTGCATCTTCCCACAAAGTACCACTGCACAGCATCCCCCCCCCCTTGTTTGTTGCAGTGTTTGTTTTCTATTCAGTGGGAATGTATTTACTTTGAGTGAACTGTCTCTTTAAGGAACCTGCCTCTGACAGTGTATCACAAGCGTTACTGTGGCTTTATAAAACTGTTTCACAGAGCTTCATTCACATTTGCTATGCAAGCATTCCCATGTGATGCAGTCAGTATTTGAGTTGTTACGAGGGAAAATGTATCCTGACAAGCAAATTTGGTGTAAAATCAGAAAGAAATGAGTGTTATTGTTTTGAAATGGTTCATTTACAAGGATTTCATAGTAATACAACCATCTCCTGTTTCTGATGCACGGCCTGTCACACACACACACACACACACACACAGTCAGTTGTTTATGTTGCATCTGAAATATAACGTTTGGGCCCTAGAGACTTGCAGAGATTTAATACTCAAAGGACTACAGATGAAAGAAAAGTGCAGGAAGGATGCATGTGACTGAAATTGTTTACAGTAATCTATAGAGTGAGTCTTAAACTAAGTCCTGTATTACTCTTATGTAGATCCTAGATGAATTACAGATTAGATTTATACAGATTATAGGTTCTTAATGTATATATTGTCATAAAGATTTGAAAATTATAGTCCAAGGATCTTCATCCTTAATGTATTTGTTTGTATTGCATGACACTGTGCCTTTAATTATTATAGTTATACATTTAAAGAGTATAATGTATAGTTTATATATATTACAGTATTACAGACATGAGACTTTCCCATAGGCATGCATGGCAATCCTATAATGTCCTTATGATCCAATTATGTAGCATTTTGTATGATGTAATTGTAAATTGTTTACATCATGTAATAGCTCATCTCACAGCTGTGGCCCACAGAGAGCCACATGCGTATCACTCACAATTGCCCTATTAAATATGTTTTACCGACGCATGTTCCACTCACAGCAAAGAGAGGTTATACGTCAAATAATCTCTGAACCGCTTCAAAAGCATAAGCAGCTGTTAAAGGACAACATATCGCTCCGTTTATGGCCCATTTTAGGCTTCCTTTTAAAGTACATTTTAAGCACGTCAACAAAGTTGCTTCTATATTTTGCATCATTGAAATTATGTCATAAAAACACAAAGGCGTGACTGAATCCTCAGAACTCAGTTAAAATGATACAACAGTGACTTTATGGTGGCTCACGATAAAGACACCTCTCATTTTTTGTCTGCCTTTACACTCCATTTCTCCACCAATCCTTCTGTGATCAACCTGATGGCCAGATGCCATTTTCCTCCAGATCTGTCTGAGGCACTTTGCAGAAAACTGCTGAACTGAGGCACGGGTTTGTGTCGGTTGTCAATAACGTGATGGAACGAGTTTAATGAAACCTGATGTTGAATCCCTATAGCGTCTGTGCAGTGCACAATTTTCTTTGGTGCACTGCGGTTATTTAAATCTGTATTGAAACTGAAACTGATCATTACAGCACCATCTCCATCTCCACACGTATAGCCTACATTTCAAGTTACTTTTCGTAAACGAACGTGACAGAATTGCATTGCTTTTTCTCATTATCAATGACTTGAGTTTTCAACAGATTAGTTGCTAATCCTTGTTTTGTAAGTAAATGTCAGTTTTGTAGAATTAAATTGACCCTGAACAGGTTAAATTTGATCATGTTCTTTTTCCTGCCATTAGCATGTGTTTGGTTATGGGTTGTGTATGAGTTATTCATTAGTTTGTTTGCTCAACTCTGTGTGGAGCTATAGAGATGTTTTCCCTCTTCATGTTTTGAAGAGAAGCATTAGAAGTATCTCTCCAGATCAGCATTCAAAAGTGTTGGTGTGATTTGTTTATGTTTGATAGATTTCTGTCTGGGTTACGTTTATTGGTGTCTGCCAGCTGCACCCCTGACGCTTTCAGTGTCTGAAATAAAGCAGATGACTGGGATGCCAGATTGAGGCAATTAAGGTATTTTCATTGACGAAGAGTCAAGTATAAAGTTATGTAGAAAATTGTGAAGCTGTCTGTCTGTGTTTAAGATGAAATTGTGGATTATTGGTGTGTAGATTATCTTATGTCTTTATCTTATATTAGAAATTAATTGCTTAAAATTGGACAAATGTAAAAATTGTCTGTGTGTGTGTCTGTGTCTGTGCATGCTGTAAGGAAGTGAATCCAGTCAGTCAAGCACACATTTACTGGAATATAACTGGAATATAACTTTTGTGATGGTGATGTTGCTGCTCTTATAATAAATAATATCTTTAAATAATAAAGAAGCTTGTTATGGAGGTTTTTGTGCATGGATGGAGAAATCAGTAGAAAGAAACAGAACACGCGCGCTAAATACCCATCATTCAATGCGGCGGATAGTTTAAGCTTGAGTGATGAAGTGTTCACCTCTCTCATTAGAGTAAAACACAATAACACAGCCCTGCTCTCTGCCTTGACTTCTCTTCATGTCATTTACTGCAATTCCAGCTGTCCTTCATGTTAATGGAAAAGCCCAGAGAGTCCAAGAAAAATGAATTCTGCATGTTTGTTGTGCTGCATCGAATCTCGCATTGTTAGATCAGCCTATGGAGAGGAAAAAAACCCAAAAGCCAGTTTTAATGAAACATTTTCTGAATAAACCAGACAGAAGTAATTAGACAACCTCAGCTGCTTTCGTTTCAAGTGAAGCTAAGTTACAAGGGACGGAATGGACGAATTCCAATGGACGAAAGGCGAGGAAATCCAGCCTGCTTTAGCAGAACCGATTCTTCCTGCCTACAATCTATCACAGTCAAACCAGAACAGCAGGTGTCCTGTCAAATGAAGACATTATAGTTTCAGTGTGTCTGTGTATCTGTCTGTGTGTATCTGTCTCTGTCTGTGTGCCTGTTTGTGTGTGTGTGTGTTTCTGTGTGTCTGTATGTGTGCCTTCCTGTCTGTCTGTGTGCCTGTTTGTCTGTGTCTGTGTCTGTCTGTCTGTCTGTGTGTGAGTGACTGGCTGCTGTCTGCTGTCTTTGAATTATCTATTTGAGAGGAATGACTGACTCTTTTAACTGAAGTGTGGCACGGGCATTTTTGTGTAACTTTAATGAGAGATGGGTATTCACAGAGGTTCCTGTTAAAAACAAACTGTTTTCCACTTCACATTTAATAAACACAGTAACACTCATACTTTTGTATACTGGATCACTCTCTGGACACTATTTTTGTCCCCACTGCACTATTCATTTCTTTCCCTTTGCTTGCCTGAATGATTGTGAAAATGATTTTTCTGTTGGGTCTTTGTGTGCATGTGTATTTAACTGCCTTTTGTGCAATGATCGTTTCTTCCTGTCTTTGTATTTTTTATTAGCCAGCAAGTGTTGCACCCACACACTTTTATGTTTATTACACATTTGGGCTAATACAATAATGCTTTTAGCTAGTAATTAGAGTGTAGAACTCAGCGGCATTTAAAACCTTTAACCCTTCTATTTTGTTTTTAATCTTTGTCTTTAAATTGGTTTCTCAAAATCCGCCTTCAATCTCACCTCCTTCAGTTTATGAACTGAAGTGTTTGATTTTCAATTGATTATTGCGCTGCATCAAGTTTGCATAATCTAGGCATTTAACTATCTTTGCAGTTGGGCAGCTGCATGTTTTGTAACAGATGCTATTCTTTTGGTTGAGTCATAATTTATAACCTTTTGCAAAGGGTATTGTGTTGATATTTGGTGTGGGGTTTCCCTTTTGTCTCCTGCATGCTGGCTGCCGCTCGATACCAATGAGGCTTTGCAGTAAGAGGTCAGAGGAAATGGCAGTTCTATTTTGATAGTCTCTTAAATAGACCAACTCAATCTTCAATTTTGTGTCTGTGCAATAAGCTTTGGTATTTGTATTCTGCAGTTTGTTCCTATTGGTTGCTTTTATGTAACTCGTTAGAAGTTCCCATAAGAACGAAAACCACCAATAAGAGCAGTTTATTGTCTCTGTTGTTGCAATTAAACAGCAATGAGATTAAATGGAGAACAAACTGAGACTTATTGCTTTTTGCTTCGAACTCTACATAAAACTCTAGAGATCTCAACAGTGATGAAAATTGTTCCCTGTTTGCGAGTGCTATGTCTCAAATTTATGAATGTAAATATTTCTTATCCATTTTTGTAGACCAATTTGCCTGTGCTATGCTATCCAGCTCTGTACTCTTACAATTCACAATTGGTTTATATAAACTAATGTCTTGCAGGTCTTTCTCATTCTTGGAAGACATTGAGGTTGTTTCTAGCCTTCATTCACCTCCTTCTGAAATGAAGCCCACCTCCCCGACACTGGCCTCCCTCTCAGAGGAGCACTTAATGCATTGTGGGTAATTCTGTTTTTTCAGGATAATTAGGTATCAACCTAGAAATAGCCAAACAAAATTCTGTTTTTTGGGGGAGGGTTAATTTGCGTTCACTTGAAATCCCTGAACGTTTGTCATGCTCTGTTTGCGATCACATTTCTACTTTGAGTTGTGTTGTGCCATAACATATTTGGTCTCAAGAGTAACCCCAGTATTAACAGCACAACACCTATGAAAAATACACGATCAGAATTGAATTATCACCCAGTTAGCACCTTCTGACCATATGCACACAACTCACTGAGACTGAAACCTCAGAGGAAATCTGTTATTCATTGAGTCTTTCTTCCATCCTCCTCTTTCTCTGTCTCTCTCTCTCCATCTCTCTCTCTCTATCTCTCTCTCTCTCTCTCTCTCTCTCTCTCTATCTCTCTCTCTCTGTAGCTCTTTGATCTCAGAATGCTGTACAGTTGAGCACATCTCAGAAACACGTTTACCATAAATTGTATCCCCTCACAGCAGCTATGGCTTCACTGTTCACGATAACACATTATCTCACAGCCCCTCCTCTCCATTTCACCCATGGTAGCTGAAACGCAATACAGCCTTGATGAGTATCCATCATAACTGAACTATCCCGGAGCAAAATGCTTGGAATTCCAATAGAACGGCTCAGACAGTGTTGTGCATTTTAATAACACATTTTAGCCTGTCCTTATGCTAATTAAGTGGTTCCATGTAATTGCACCTGACTAGTGAATTAGCGTGTTGCAAGTGTTGATGTTAGCATGTCTAGCATAGTGGGTATTCAGTAAAGGTGGATGTAGGTACTATTATGCAAGTTATTTATTTGTTTGAGAACTATGGTTCACCAGAGACTGTTCCCATTAATACTAAAACGCAATATTGACTTCATATTGTAAAATTCTAGGTCTTATTGCCCCGTCTGCCACTTCAATTATGATTGAGGGAACGGAAGCCATTTTCTTCAACAGGACATAAAATACCACACCAGCATGAAATATTAACATTAGTTATTGTCTGACTGTGGCGGCCCCTTTAAGACCAATTTGTCAGCGTACAAGGATGTCATTGAATTGTGATAATGTCAAAAATTCTCATCGGAACGCACAAAAGATGTTGTCTCACAAACGGCTCGCTGCCAATAATAGAGATACCGGGGTGTCACGTCGCCTTGCGAGCAGCGATAATGTAATCAGATGGAAAATAGCAGTTGACTCGTAATGCCTGCCAGTCTGTGTGTTATTGCTATTCAAAGAGTCCTTTAATAAGAATAGACTCCATCTGTCCTGGGAAAGGAAGCAAATGCTACAGATTTCTTGGCAGCTGTTTGTAATTTAAACTCTCCAACTTGCGTTTTTATTGATTGTTGTAAATTTAAATGTATTATTTATTAAGGAATGCCACAATCTGCTTCTCATTTTACGTTTTATGCAGATGTTTTTATTTTTATTGTAATATTTATGACTGCAGATGGATGGTTTTGGAAATTGTAATTTAGCAGTCGCCTACACGTAAAAATAAACATTTTCTTACTGACTAGAATTAGACTTTTCTGGTTGTTGTTTCTGGTTGTTGTTAAGAAACCAGAACTGGTGTCTCTAAGCTGAATCAATCCTGAGGTGATTATTATGGGATTGCACAGGTACTGTTGTTTTATGTTGGTTTTATGTTGGTTTTCACAGGTCTTCAATGACATGAATCATTATAGTAAACAAATTAGAACGTATACATTCTTGTCCCTTTAGGCAAATGTCTAATAAGCAAGGAGTTGTGAGGAAGGCAGGGGAAAGTAGGTCAACGGTGGAGGAGAAAACGAAATGAAACTGCAGGCAGCACCCTTTCCATAATCCAATCTATTGCTGACTTTTGCCTTCACTAAAACATATTAAAGCTCTCGTGAAGTGTCTGAGGATTATAGCATCGATGCTAAGCAGGAAACTAATGATCGCTGTGCTGCGCTGTGAGAGCTACGATGTTTGGCCCTTATACGGTTCATGGCAAGTATATTTGACTATTATGTGACATTCTGCACAGCTGTTTATCTCTGTTTCAAGCTTGCCGTTTTATTTTGTTATTCCTTTAAAAATCCCACAGCATGCGATTGGTCATTAGTGCCCAAGACATGCTGATAGTCAATAATATTGAAGTTTTATAAAACAAAATGAATGTCTTTTCATACGAAGGGCTGTATTTCTTCTGTTTCTTTTTTTTAGTTAATTTCACACCCATCATTCACATTCACACTGTTTTCACCCATCCCCTTAGAGCCGCCTTCTCCGTGTGAGACCAGCAACCTGCTAATTCGGACACATCATTAAGCCTGACACAACTGCGTTCATGCATATTTCAATAAAGGCTCTTGCTAATTCTTTTTAATATTCAGCAGACAGCGGCATGAGGCATTTGAATATATTTATGGGATGCACAAATGAGCGGTAATAAACATGGCAGGAAAATGTAGAAAGAAAAAGTCAGTCTAGGGAATAATTTAGAGATGCTCCCTAATAAATAAGGGTGTGGTCTGATAGCTAATGGGATGTAGCTGCAGAACAGACACAATGCAGTCAATTACACACACTTTTAGCTTCCTTCAGGTATTATATACTCACACAGTGCCTGAGAAGGTATATATAGACATTGTGCATTAGCAGCACTATAGAAATGATGAATGATGCCTTTAGCTCTGTATTTATAAGCACGAAGGCATAGCGAGAAGCTGCAAACACATTTTATCACAGATAAAAGGTGGGAAAACAAAGCTGGAATAGTTTGGCTTCAGGCAATCAACACACAATCAACTGTTCACAGTCAACACACACACTAGGGACACACACGCGCACACACACTCCCATTGCAGCATTACACCTGATATTGCGTGTACGCACACACACACACACACACACCATTTTTATTGGTGGGCGCTTTCCTTTGACTTATGTTGCTTTTACACTAAGCTTTTTATCTTAAGCCTTAAACCGGATCCTTTGCTGGCTTTTACATTTTAGGACAGCTTGAGATTGGTTTGTTGGTTTAGAAGGAGTTTAAGGACTTATGTGTGCCTGACCAACTAACCTAGCTGAAGACCAACCTTCCAAAAAGACCAGCAAATGGTTTTTTCTTTGCTCTGCACTGTTGGTCTCCCACAATACAGACCTGACACACACACATTTTCATTCATTTCCTTTGTGTGCATTCTGTCACCTATACATCTCTCAGTTCTTCACCTTCTTCTAAGGAAACCATTGAATGCATCTATCCTCCCATCTGCTGTGTTTAAACCTATCAGCATGAATTAGGCACAAAGCATGTGGGTGCATCAAAGAGTCCCTAGTGACAATAGTTCTGTTTACAGTTTATTTGACACACAAACACATGCATGCTGTCTCAGTACAGCTCCAGAATATCCAAACTAACAACTCATTATACACACAAACCAGTGATAAACTGAGCTGATGCAAACGTGTTTCTATATGCACAGCGCGTCTGTAAAACACAGATCCACATGTAGCATTTGTATTGCAGCAAGAGGCCCTCATTAGTGCTGGTTGTTTACAGAGTCGCTTACGACTTTGACGCTTGCTAGGACACTTGCTAGGAATGTTTAATTGGGATTGGGATGTGTGTGTGTGTCTGAGAATGACACACACATACACCTGTGGTTGTGTAAATAATGCCCGGTTGGTTTGTCAGATACATGCAACCGCTTCGCTCCATCTTTTTTTCTAAACAGCCACATCCTTTGTCATGGAAACCAATGAGCTATAAAGGTTAATGCTTAGATCAACAGAGGGTGACATTTATATAATCCACATTAAAGAGAAAGTTCACAAACAAATTCTCATTTGTGATTTCAAAAAATGTTATTTGTTCTGATGTGAAGGGTCTTGCCATGTTTAAATTTAGACTAACATAAAAATATTTTCAAAGCTATGGTGGAAAAGAAGATTTGTCATTCAAAAGCTTGCAAAATAGCTTGTTGGTTTAATGGACAATTTTTTTTTGTCATTTTTTGTGTATTTTGGCTTAGTTATTGTGTAATGTATTTATAACCTGAATGTTTTATCGCCGGAAAACCTGAATCGCTTTAAAGACACACACAGTACACAAATACACTCTACGTTCTCATTTTCTAAAGTGATCAATACCGGAAACACAAACTACAAGAGAACAATTAAAAAAATCAAAAAACAAATTTACCCAAGCCCACTTAAACAATTTTGACTTCAAATAAATTGCATCTAAGGCTTGACCCTCAAATGAAACGTCCTCTAACATGATAGCGCTGCATTTATATAATTTTTATGGCTTCTTTACTGTCTTTGTTTGAGAACATGGCTGTTGTTGAATTATTCAGCAGGTGGATTTCCAGCAATTGATTGGAACATGAGCTGGTCGCTGTGGAAGCGCAGCCTTCATCATTAACCTTTATAAATTGATGGCGTGTCTTTTTGTGTCTGTGGAGCCAAGGTGCCCTCCATGTGTATAAATCTGCCAATGAGAATGTGATTATTGATGCGTAATATCACAAATTGTTACTGTATGTGTCCGTCTGCTGTCACTGTACTGACCGTAAACGTGCGCTAACCTGATGATTTATGTTTCATAACAATGAATAAACAATGACATTGTTCCTTTTAGCCAACATTATAGACAGTCATAATAGAGTAGCTATCCTCTTTCAAGTGCAAGTAATTTGAGTACAAAATATAACCACTAAATGCTGTACACGCTGTCCTCTATTAGGGTACAAATTGGTTTTCCATTTTTTTTCCCTACAGATTGTTTTATTATTATTGTTAATTTCTTTCTGTTAGTAGTTGAAGCTAAACCTTAACATTGATTGATATATTGATTTTGTCCCCTGAGGTCACAGGAAGCAACATCATTTGGAAATGTCAGCATTTAAAGACGATCAATTTTTAGAAGTTAAGCATCATTTTTTTTGCTAACCATTCACACCAAACTACATTATTCAAGCGTTCAGACTCTGGTTGTAACCTTGTTCACCGAATGTTCTGGGAAATAGCTGTTACACAATATGTCCTCCTAATAGTCTTCATGGTTTGTTGAAAAGGACGTAGTCTGATGCCCTTTAGATAAGTAGACCTGGAGGCTGCTAAACAGGTAAAGCGCTAATGCTTTTAGCACAGGGATGGTGTGATTGATTTCTGTAATGTTGTGTGTGCTTTTTCAGCACTGTGGCTTGCTGACACACTGGCCCTGATATTGAGAACCGCAGTACATTGCCGCAGAGCATATTTTGGTGTGTGTGTGTGTGTGTGTGTGTGTGTGTGTGTGTGTGTGGCTGAAAAGCCACTGTAGGTGAGCATGCATTTGCATAAAGGAGAACCGTTATTGAGTGTGTATTGCACTAGAAACATTCTAATACCTTTAGGGTGGGAGAACAAGAGTACAAAAGAGAGTTAGGAATCGTGATTAGCTTCACAGTCATTAGCTCGTGATTGAAAGCTAACTATAAACGGAGGCTGTTTAAGAATGCTGCTCCCAGCCTCCTTAACTCTGTTTGGTCTTAAAGTTTATGGCTCAGATACCCCCTTAAAAAGTTAAAGTGCAGTTTCAGTTGTTTCAGATCTGATATAACTTTGTTGATTTGTTGTGTGTCATTGTGTGTAATTGTGGTTGATTCCTTTTCATGCCGTGTGTGTGATTGTCTAATATCTGTTTTTAGATATTCTATACTGACTAAAATATCTACAATGAATTCTGTACTGATGGGCCAAGTTGGTATTTTGTTTTCAAACCATATATTGGTTATAGTTAAGCTAATAAGCTAATGAACTATTTTTTGAATGTAATTATTATAGTTAATTTTTGTAAAGCATAAAATGTGACGCTTAGAGATACTAAACTGTTAAACTGCAATAAAATGGCCAAGCCTTGGAACATGAGCAGGGTGGATATATGTACAATTTGCAGAAATTACACAAATTGTCCCATTTAATTTGCTTTTTCGAATGAAAGGAATGGATTTATGAGCAATTAACATTTACTCGTGTTTCACGAATAGTGCCCATTGTAACGGCTTTTCATGGCTTATTGCTTTATTGTACCATTTAGAATGAACCTCTCTCTGTATTATGAGATCAAACACCATATAGGCTGATTTAGCGAGTTCATTTTGTGAATTTGGGACAATCTCTGAATTGCCATAATGGTCAATTTCATGACTGTGGTCCCATGGCCCCATTTCCAATTATATAGAATTACAGCATTATCTATATCAAGTCTGTCCCTCTGCAATGGATTGTAGGAAATGTAGGCCGGTTTGAGCTGGAAGTGTTATCCTGTATCCATTACAAGCAAGCCGTGTTTAACAGTGACCTACAGGAAATGATTTGGCTCATCAGAGGTCATTTACCTCAAACAAAGAACACCGGCAATCCTTCAACATTGGCCACATGTCATGCTGAACTATAGATTTATCTTCTCTAATCCTGATCTTTGTGTGTGAAAAACCGACAGGTATCACTCCAGTAAACCTAAAGTTGAAGTCTGATGCAGATACAGGCTCTGTCATGGTAAGCTTCTGAGCTTCTTCAGAAGTACAATTCTGTTGTATTTGTTTGCTAGCTACACGCAGATGTGCGGTAATCTTTAAACGCACAACAAACAAACTCGCACTCCATAATTCCAAGTGGTTGAGTGCAAGTGATAGAAAGTAGGCGACTGCTTGTTATGCTCTTGTGAATTTGGGTGTTTGTCCACCTACCTTAACAATCAATCCAAACAAGCCAAACAATAACCAGTATTTATGCATGTTTTACGGCTGCATGTTGTTCATGCTAAACAAACACAATTTATGCTGCATTTTCTAGGTGGCATCGATATTGATTTACTTAAGACTGTCAGGGAAATGTTAGCATTAAATTGGTACGGTTTGATTCTGTTTAAGGATAAGAGTCTCCATGACTCCTCAAAGCTGAATAAAAACTGTTTATTTATTGTCTGAGAGATGTTGTTCAATATTGTGTGACAATGAAGTTGTTTACTGTCTGTTTTCTGCTGTCAAGCATAACACAATTTCCATTGTAACAGGCACTATAACATAAGACTTATTTAAATGGACAGGAGACTTGTTTGTATTGAAAGGTATTACTTATTTTAAAAGAACATCACAGTGTTACACAAGTACAAGTAACTCCACCACATATTGGATTACAGTTAGTGAAAACATTGTTTTTGTTCTGTTTTGTAACTATCTTTTGGTTATATGCATTTGTACTAAATACAATGTTTATTAGTTATTTTAATCCATTCTTTGTTTGTCTTTACAGAACGATCAGTCATTCTGTGTGACCTTTAACATTTTTGATAAAAGATGCTTGTTGCTTTACCTTAGAGTTTAAAACTATGTGTCCCCAGTAAAATGATCTTTTATTAGCTATGAGTATAGTCAGAATGCTGTCCTCCATCTTTGTTGGCGCTCTGATACTTCACCGTGGCTTCTTAACTGTTTGCTGAACTGAGCGGTTGTGTTCCAACTCACGCTGGCCCCTAACATGCTGTTTATCATCTGCTTCCCTAATTTTACTAAACCCTCCCAGTTTGTTCAAGCAGTAATCCTCTGGCAGCTTTCTGTCTCCACTGTTCCCAGTTTTCCCATTTTCTCCACTTCCAGCATTCTTTTTTTCATAAGCCTTTTATCTATTTGTCGTATGTGATCCTGCTATTCTAGCCAACACATTTGCGGGAAACAATTTAGCTTCATGCTTGTCATTTGCAGATTTATTAACCTTCACCGAACATTAATGCTTTTGGAAATCGTTGGTGCATAAAAATTGTCATCACCGCCAATGTTGTCAAATTCATTATCATTACCGCCACCATCATCATCATCACCGTCAATGTCATAATTGTCATCAACGTGTCACCATAAATGAAAAACCAGCAACATAATTGTCACAATTGTCTGTAGTTGTCTGCAGACGTATATATTTTCCACAGAAAACAGCAGACATATTGCAATATGGAAATTATAGACATTGTCTATAATTTGTATATGTTAAGCATAGTATTATCAACATCACCAAGGTCATGGGTTTGATTCCCTAGGAATTGCCCAGAATAATAAAATATGTCTAACATTCCCTAAGTTGCCTTGAATAATTGTGTCTGTGTCCTTGCTTAAGGATTCCAGGTTGAAGGTCTTTTTGTGCATAACGTTTGTCCTGCGAGATCCAAAATCTTTATTTAGAGCAAGACTGGCACAGTTTAAGTAACTATTAGCCCAGGCACACGCTTTAGTTATTGTCTGCACAATAAGCTAAATTTAGTAGGCAAGTGTATGCTAATCCCGCAGCTGTGTTATCTGAGGCTCAGACACCACATACAGCCTTCAAGTGTGGAACTGTGTTTGAACCTGCCATTTCTCCCACAAACCAGCTGTGCTACTGTGTTAAGTACCAGTCACACATACACACACACTGCAAAATCACTATTACAATATTAACATTTGTCTGGCCAAGCAAACTGTCAAATCTACATGACCAACAATTAGGAAAATAATAATGAATTTCCCACAGCCAAGAAGAACAAAGCTGTAAATTAAACATTGAATCTTTAATTGCTGTGTTGTCTTAGGAGGAAAAAATAGATTGATTAATGACGCAATTACGTTGATTAAACTCAATTTACCCCTTTTGTTTTCTCATTCAGCAGGGGATGCAGAGGAAAAGAAAGGTTGGTTGTGGGTCATAACAAAACAGTGGGGTCCCCACACACACACCACATGCTGACAAACTTGACCCCTGCGCTCTCTCTCTCTCTCTCCACACCTCTCTCGCCCTTATCAAAGCCAAATCCAATCACGTACAGCCCATCCGCCTCCTGCTTGATGCTCTGACTGATGTCATTAATCTGAAGGGCATATTTCCTGAACGATTTCCTTCTCACTTCCTTCTCCTTCACTCTGGATCTGTGTCTGTCTTTGTTTGTTTATCATCTCTCTCTCTCTCTCTGCCTCTCTCCCTCCCTCCCTCCTATTCCTCCTTGTCATCTCCTTTCGCATCCAAGCCTCTGCTGTAATAACATTCAGAACTTGGCCTGCTGTACCGTCTGTGGCTTTTCACACCTTTAATAATTTGCGTTATGTAGTGAGATTTAAACATGTGAACTGTTGGTATATTTATTCTTTGCTTAAGCAGTTGGGCATATTTATATAATGACCGTGATAAGACCACACTTTTTTCCTTGTAAACCAATTAAGTAAAGCAAGTGGATGGTTAATAGGTGTGAAGGAACTCCACAAGTTCACACTTCATTTAAACTATGCAATTTGAACCCCAGATGTTGTGGTGACTAGCTTCATGCATTCCAAACATCACTGGAGATCTGAGGAACCTGTAGTATATGGATTTTCATCACCTATTTTATTTATGCTTCTGTCGTAGGTGATGAAATATAGCAGTTAATGGTCCACATCGTGCTGAGATCTTCCAATGCTTCAGCTTCCATTCTAAACTCCACCCTTCTAGTGACCCCTCACATTAACCACATCTGTAGCTGAAGAAAGAGCTTTGAGGTCATAGATCAGTTGACTGCATGGTTCACAGAAGAATAAGATCATCTCTTAACATCTTTGAAGGTGACCAACATTTGACTTCAAATGGGTCTTGCTTTAGGAGGGCAGCTGAAGAACCCACTGTCACGTTCTTCATCTTCTTAAAAGCCTCTACTTAGTTCCCCTACCACAATATAAAGATTGTATTATTCTTCTGCTACAAACAGCAGCTGTTTGTACTTGAGATCATTTTGAATGTAGATCACATAGTTTTGCTTTCCACAGAGAGATTTAAGAACATAGAAGGATGTCTTTACTCCGTAAAGTCTGTTATTTCTGGTCTTGTTTCCTTAATAAAGTAACACAAGATTAGATTTGCCTGAGAGGCAACACTGAGTTGTTTTTCAGAAAATATCTTGAATTAGCTTTATTGTTCTTAGCTCATTGACAAATCTAACAAAAGCATTAATCTTACACAAGTTACTGTAGTACAGTTCTTGTTTAAGGTAAAATAGTTTGAAAAAATAGTTTGCCAGTGGGCCAGGAACAAAAGACTTAATTCAAGATATAATCTCTAAAAACAAGTTTTATTGTCTTACTCAGTTTTGCCTGAGAAGTAAAAGGATCTTATTTGAAACATAATTCTACTGTAAAGACAAAAATACTGACAAATGACTTTTATTGTTTTTTTTAGTGTTTGTGTGTTTCAGTAGAAGAATCCCAATAGAGTCCCTTGTGTTCTGCAGCTCTGCAGTATTTTTGTTATATTTTGAGGTCACGGTACAGAATGGCACTGTTCTCTCAAGAACAAAGGAAGGATGTGACCAGCTGCCCTCAGCCAATCAGCACAGACCTCCGCACAGCCCAAACTGATCTGGTGTCAGTCGAGAGTCTCATTTATCTCTCTGTGGCTGACCCCTGAGTTCAAACAGGGCTTGATTCAGTGAAAACAGTTCTCCAGAGACACTGTGTTGAGAGGCGTGTTATTGTAGAATAACAATGCAGCATATGAAGCTCATTGATGTGTTTGGGAATTTGTGTTGAGTGGTCAGATGTTGTTTGTGTGTGTCTGTATGAGCTTTTTTGTGTTGTAATTTATTCGCTAGAGAAAAACATTGTCAACAATTTCAATATGAGGTTGTGTGTTGCTGTGATAATGTATATACAACAATTCAGGAAGCGTGTTGTTTGTTTATTTTAACCAAAAAACAGCTTTAACTAATTTAATTTATACATTGTTTGAACTAACAATATGCCTCAAATTTATAAAAGTGTCTGTCATCTCTAATTCTGAGTGACAAGTGGGTTAATGGCTCTTTTTAAACACACCTGTTTTTTTTAACACACCAAGAAATAGCTGTTTATTGACAGTTCAAGCAGGTGGTCACACACACACTATGGTGAATGATAAATGCAGTGAGCTGTGTGTGTGTTAGATGCCTGCTCTGCAGGGGGCAGAAATCCCATCATGCCCTTTATACTTTTATGAAGTGTGAGGTGAATTTTCCAGGGCCTAAAAAATCAATTCAAATTCATTCAGTCCACACACACACACACACACACACACACATTTCATAGACTTGTTTTTTTTATACACAGCTAGCTAAAAACAATGTAACCCACTCTTACCCTCACAGACAACTTTCATACATACTTACGTGAACTTACACATTTTTAGAGTGGGTTTCATCAGTCTCTAAAACTAAAAAGCTATGACCTAAAAGTAAGCGAACACAAGAACTGCTTATGTCATTTTCTCTCATCCCCACAGTTGGATCTCCCATCGTAATAGGAAAGCACCTACCTAGACGTTTAAAATTCCTGCTATTCCTGCTAACATCGGTTTTGAACAAATAGCATCACAATAACTGTTTTAACACAAGAGACTTCAAAAAACAGAACAGAAAAAACACTTTGTTTAATTCAGAATTGAAATTCATCCTTTAAAACCTTTTTATAAGCACTGTGTTCTTTTGACAAGAACGCCCTTGATCCTGACAGGTACACAAACACTTCTGAGAGCTTTTTGCAGTGTCGGGTGTCCATGCTTTTTCATGTCTTATTTCTTCTATTTTACCTCACAGTTGAGCTGTATGGTGGTAAATATGGAGCATTTTTTTGTTGTAGTATGTTAACCAACTCTCTTCCTGTACAGTCAAGCAGTAAGACTGCCAGGTTTGGTCACCACCACCAGGCATTGTGTAAGTAACTTAACAACACCGCAGGGTCGTCTTATGATGCCTAAAGTGTCCTCAAAGTATTATTGTAAGTCTGAAATTTTTATTTATTATTATTATTTATTATTGAGGCATCATGTGCGACATTGACAGGCATTCAAAACACTTTACAGTCAACCGTCAAGTTTGTGTAAAGTGTAAAGAATGTTTGAGGCAAATATATAATGCAGTTATCTCTGAAAAAGTTTCAGTATATCTCTTGTAACAGACATCAGGCATTAATAAGAAGATGGATGAATTATTCTGTGTCTGCTAGATTTTATTGGTATCGTGGATAGTCTTGTTATTGAAAGTATGAGCTGTGCATGATATTATTAGTTCATATATCAGCACAGCCTCAATATTTCTCTGTGGGAAGCGGATAAAACCAGCCTGTCCTCATCCGGCAGTGAATTACTGACTGATATTGCATCTGATATAAAGACTGCAGTGAATTATGTCTATTTTTCTCCACTGACAGCAAATATCATCTGATGTAATGGAATAACATTCTGGCTTTGTAATCGGATCTAAACAATAGTCAGCGGTTGTAACGCATGACCTTTTCCCAGACTTTTCCAGGTTGTCTGTCATCATGTGGGTGTCTGGGGTGTGCGAGGGCTGTCCGGTTGCCCAGCATGTTTAACTAGATTCAGCCAAGCTCTTATGAAGCAACATTTCATGCTGTTTTACATTATCTTTGGTAAATGCCAGGTTTAGCTGCCTCACCTGGCCCACCAAATTGGGCATGGGCACAGCGACGTGAGGAGAAATCTTATGATTTATTGAGAAATTAATTTAACACACAAGCCGCCCCTTTTCTTCCCCTGCTGTCTCTCTTTTTCTCTCTTTCATCATCTAGTCCTCTGACAGTTAAGTTGTCTACATAATTTTATATTTGAGTAACTTTTTATAACCTTTAGAAATCACTCGCTTCTCTCCTGTGGTAAACAAATGCCTGGGAAACTGTGTTTGATTAAAAGCAAAGTTAATTTAAGTGTTTTGTGTGTGTGTGTGTGTGTGTGTGTGTGCGTGCATGCAGCTAATAAACAGCAGTGATTGTCAGGAGGATGAATGGACAGCGGGAGATTGATGAGTTCTGTATCTAATGCCCTGAGGCTGCAGATCTAACAGCCAGAACAGCAGCCCACTAAGCATTTGTACCTCCTAGAAACCTTTATACTTCACCTCATAGTCTTTCTCATGCACACAGATCTTTACCTTCTCTTACAACCAGAAACATTCATTTTTAATTGAGTCCAAAGATTAAAATTCTAGGTTATGGGTTAAAAATCAATTGCAGGTTTAAATAGCTACACTACACTAAATTTTTTTTTCACGTGTTTAGCCAGGTGTGTGTGTGTATGTGTGTGTGTGTGTAAGCCCCTGTCTTTTTAGTTCACCTTTCACAGATCAATATGCATCTTTGTTTCTTTCTGAAACACATTTTTGCAAGGTGCTTTTTGATGCTTCGCCCAGTCCTGCATGCTGCAGTGCATGCGTGTCTCCCTGGTCTCCCCTGGCCTGTGAATGACACGTCAGCCTGTGACACGCTTGTGAATTATTCCCTGCAGAAGTGAATGAAGAAGCTGCTGTCTGCTCTCACCAGGAGCTCCATTATACTGCCTTCATAAACACATGCAGTTGTTCATGCGACGGTTGAGCGTGTTGCGCACTTGAACGTTACATGCGCGCATGTTTACTCGCATGGAAGAGGAGAGAGATTTTCCTACCTCCGCTCTCTAAAAAATCAAATTGCTCTTGATTTCTCCAGAAAATTGCAGCTCACGGTGGCTAACCATGTGACAAAGTGCTTGTGGAAATTGCCAGCCACCAGTTTTTTATTAAATCAGGAGCTTGTACTGCAACGACAGTCAATGAAACAGAAAAAGATGTGTTTGAAGTTTAGTGTTAGTATTTTTTGTGTTTGTGTATAGTTGGTTTATGGTGTCTCTTATCTGTTGTATGTGAAGCAGTATCTTGTGGTCTGTATTGATCTGTATTGACCTGGTCTTTGCGGTTGTAGCTGTCGGCTATTTCTGTCCTCTGTTTCCTGCGATGACGTTTATGTCGCATCTTTATCGAGTGTGGCCATAAAGCATGACTTCAAATGGCTTTCTCTGTGGTAAATCACCCTTTAGCTCAAGCACTTTATGAGGCCAGTACCTCAGCCCAAAATAAACCGTTGTGTTTCCAATGACTGCTTTCAAACAAAGTTATTTGCAGGAAGACTCTATGTGTAATGGTGTAATCTTAAGGCAGGGATGTTACCATCATTGTGTAATGAATGATAATGAAATTCACTAGTTATTTAATTTATTTAAGCCATAATATTTTGCTTTATATGCTTTAGATGTTTTAGACTATTTTGGAATGGTAAAACCTTATTTGGTAAAAAAAAAAAGTTATAAAACCAATTTTAAAACTGCCACAAATTCAGATGATGACATTTGCTGTTGTGTCATCTGAAATTGTTTTTTTGAGCTTTTGATCCTTATTTCTAAGTTAAGACTTATGAAAAGTGTAGTTTAATATTTATTTAAAAAATGTACTTTTGCGTGTCCCTTCATCACATGGTGTTTTATGTTTTCTTGCAGATTTGTGACCTCAGCAAGTTCAGTCAAACTGAATTTCTGTCTGTCAGCACTCTCTGATTTATGGCCCCAGACCATGTTTCTAGTGCTCTGTGGAGACTGAAAAACTGCAGATAGAAAGATGGAGAGTGGAGAGGAGACATAAAAACGAGATATTTTTTTATTTTCTTTATATTCCCCGTTCCACGCTAATTCTTTTTACACAGACGTCTCCACAAAAGCAGTAAAATCCATCAAAAAAATCAGTTCCTCACCACTGCACCTCTCTGGGTTTTTTTTTTAGAATGATAGAGTCCATGGGAATGCAGGAATATTGATTCAGGCTATAAACATTTGACTGTTTCCTGTTTTTACTGTCTTTAATGTCTTAAGTGCACGTAGGCTACAGACATTAATTATTATAACCTGTACAGGAAGTGAAAGAGCATGCACTCAAGAAATTAAACTGGAGCGCAAATCAGGAATGACATCTGTTTTAAACCGCCTGTGTGTACGTCAAACTGAAGTGACCACAATCCATCCAGAAAAACAGGTTGTTAAAAACTGAATTCTAAACTTCTGTTTTTGTTTGTATGTTTCTTGTAGGGCCATGGGGCAGGTGTATGGGCAGTGAGTGTGGTCTGGGTGGGAGTCAAAGCAGAGCAGTGTGGTGTGCCCACTCTGAAGGTTGGACCACATTACACACCAACTGTCTGCAGTCGGAACGGCCCAGCAACCAGCAGAGCTGTTTCCGTGTGTGCGATTGGCACAAAGAGTTATACGACTGGCAGCTAGGGGCATGGAATCAGTGCGTGCCGGTGTCCATGCGCAACGTGGGAGTGCCAAGGCCAGCGGTGTGCATGCGGGGAGAGGAGGGCATCCAGACACGAGAGGTGGGCTGTGTGCACAAGGCGGACGGTGTGCCTGCAGAAGACACCATCTGCGAGTACTTCGAACCCAAGCCACGGTTAGAGCAGGCCTGCCTTATCCCCTGCCCGCGTGACTGTGTGGTATCTGAGTTCTCCCCATGGACTTCCTGTTCCAAGAGTTGTGGGATGGGCCTGCAAAACCGCATCCGTTTGGTTGTGGCTCCACCCCTTTTTGGTGGTTCCGCTTGCCCCAACCTAACAGAGTTTCGCACCTGCCAGCCAGAACCTTGCGAGGAGGAGGAGATTTTGCACAGCATGAGGGTGGGGCCTTGGGGCGCATGCACCGTTCCGCCTGTACGTCAGGTCAGAGAAGCACGAGAACCCCAAAAACCCAGAGAATCCCAAAAACCCAGAAAACCCAGGGAACCAAAACCAGAACGAAAAGCAAAAAAGGACCGTCAGGCGAGGCTGGACCGCCAGGCCAAGCGACGAAAAAACAAAGAGAAAAAACAGTTAAAGGAAAAAAAGGGAGAACGT
This sequence comes from Yasuhikotakia modesta, assembly GCA_036877545.1. Classification (NCBI taxonomy): domain Eukaryota; kingdom Metazoa; phylum Chordata; class Actinopteri; order Cypriniformes; family Botiidae; genus Yasuhikotakia; species Yasuhikotakia modesta. Next base: position 72,960 of record JBAJNP010000377.1, on the reverse strand, counting down.
GTGAGGGAAAGAGTGAGAGAGAAGGGCAGGATGAGAGACCCAGAGACACGAGAGTTAATCAAAAAGAAGAGGACAAGGAATCGGCAGAATCGGCAAGGGTTGAAGTTCTGGGACCTGCAGGTGGGCTACCAGACCCGGGAGGTGATGTGTGTTCACATAAGCGGAAGCACAACAGCTCTCAGGTGAGATTTGTTTCATGTGTGACGTGACCTTTTGGTCTTTTCGACAGAAAATACAACACTACTGTGCTCAAAGAACAGAAAACTCTGCGTCTGTAATTTTTGTTTTTATAAGCTCTATAAGTACAGATTCAGTGCCCTCATCAGCAAATGAATACTATGTCAGCACAGTTGTAGCCTGTGATGTCATCCTTCATCAGCTTTTCTGCTCCTCTCTGCACTGCACTGGTACCTCACAGGCTTCTGTCCCTGTGCATGTGTGAGAATCTACTGGAGAATTCAGAGGTAGCACTGATGTCTGTTTTACAGCACATGACAAGCCAGGACACAGTCAGTGACATGAGCTGGCCTGCAGTGCAATATGTTATTTTACAAACACACACACACATACAAGCCAAACAGACTTTATTTGAAGCTCAAGACATAATATTAGCATTCTGTATTTTTAACACATACTTTTATGTTGGTTAGTCATTTCTTATCTCCTTGACTTGTGGAAGTTAGCAAGATGGTTTACAGTAGGATACGTAGCCGCTGATGTTTTCTGAAAGCTGTTCATATTAATCTGTGTCTTGTTTCCCAATATATTCCTAGTTTCTTTTCACTCTTTACACGACAATCTGCTATTGTTCTGCCAGTCTGCCCTATACTGCAACATTTGTTTATTCTGGTTTGTTTCTTCATTAATTTGTTTATTTATTCATTAGTGATTACAGTAAGAATGTGATGTGTAGTAAAACAACCAGCATCCAGCGTATATAATGGTTCCTGCAGTGGAGTTTCCCTTGAGGAAGTTTCAGAGTCTGGATTTGACACAGAGAGAAATCTAATTTATAGAGGAATGTTGTCCGGTCCATATACTGACCCAAAACACTGCCCTCCCATTGTTCCATTACCCTGTTACTGTCCACCAGAGCCCAGAATGTAATTGCATCATTCAGAACCAAATATTTAATGGTCATTTCCACTCAAAAATCCCCCATCTTTTTCCTATACATTTTCAGTTATACCAGTAAGTGTTATTTTTTTGCTGGCTATGGATATGGCTTGGAATTACTATGGGCTGTGTCAAGTGATATTGCATTAGGCGTTTGCTCAGCCTGACGCTGAGGGCACGTTTTATTAAAGTCACTCAAGAAGACACGATGCAGACAGTATGTCACGTATATCAGGCGCATGCGTGTCCTCATTCTGTCTGTATGACAAACAGTCGCCACAGAAACTTTCGTTATCAGCTCTTGTAAAAGTATTTTCAAGTGGTTTGAAAATTTCTCCACTATGCTTTCAAAGTGAATTGCAGCAACCCAGTGTGCACACCAGGATCCGCTTTGATTCAGTTCAGGCTTCGTTCACACTCATCGTGCACTTTTGTTCTGCAGAATGGGGACGTCTCGGTTCTGCGTGCATGTGTTGTTTATATGGGATTAGTGCAGGAAGATGGAAGAGAGATGTGAACTCTCCTGGGCAGTTCAGTACATTAGAGCTACTCATTGACTTCACAGATGGCCGAAATCCCTTAGCTAAAGAGGCTTAGAGGCTCTGATGAGCGTGTTAATGCTGGGTCCCAGCCCGGATCAAATGTATGGAACGGCAAGATCAGGAGCAAGAATCTCATGCTAAATCAGACTGTGTGCTATGACAAAGCAAAATGTTTCATTCACTTAAACATGTAGTTCTTAAAATTTTGCTTGAATGGGTCACATTGATTGGTTTGACTTTAATTAATATTCATGAAAATTGTATTTTGATCTAAATTAAATTAAATCATACTTTATCTAAATTAAATTGCAATTGGTTTTAACTGCACAAAGAAAGAAGTTTTGGAAAAAAAAGTCTGAGTGTGAGATGGATATCTGGTATATTTTTCATATCCATAATGATATAATTGAATGGGATCAGTTGCGTACAGCCACAGATAATAATATTTGCCTTTTTATAAAGATGATAGAAGATAAATTACAGCCACAAGACTCTTTAATCAAGGCTGTTTGTATAGTCTCAAGTGTCTTTTGCTTAAAAGGATGAATTTCATTATTAAAATACTTTCTCCTTTGTCAGTGACAATGACTGATTTTTCCAAAACGTACTGTTACTGAAAACGGTGATGTTATTAAAACATTCTCTCTTTAAGTATGAATATGAATATGTTTGGTTGAAGAGTCTTCTACACCTTAGCACTGTGTTGTCTCTGATTGGATAGCTATCTGTTTGTGAAGAGATCAGATGTAAACACTTTTGAGATGGGTTTAAATCCAATTCCTCAAACCACTTTAAGACGCATTCTTTAGTGTAAATGCATCTGGTTGTTGAAGCCACATACCTCAGCTCTTTAGTGTGTTTGTAATTTTAAGATTATGAATGAATTCACATGTGATTAACTGACTGCTTTTGTTCCCTACAGCCACTGTAAGCAGCAGACTCTTCCAGTGACGTTTCAAGCCTGTGTGATTCCCAAGGACTGTGAGGTAGCCGAGTGGTCAGACTGGTCGGTCTGCTCAAAAGAATGCTACGATCTGAACGGACGCAAGGGCGAGCGGAGGCGCACACGGCAGGTGAAGCAGTTCAGCGTGGGTGGAGGAGCAGACTGCCCCGAGCTGGAGGAGAGCGAGCCGTGTTCTCCACAGGGAGAAGGGATCCCTCCATGTGTGGTGTAAGTTCTGCTTTCAATCTGCTTGCTGATAGGATTAGGATCCTGGTTTGCGACCAATTAAATGAGATTGTGATTGTTTTGAAGATGACAGAAAAGTGTAGAATTGGTGTATGATGTATGAATGATGGCAGGTAGACAACTTATCATTACAGAAGATATACATTCATATAAATATATATTTAGGCAATTTATTGAGTGCTGTGTTTACCAATAAGAATAGAGTTTTTTACAGAAAGCTGTGATGTGGTGATGTGGCTTTAATGTAACTTATGTTTTTAACTTATGTTTATAAGTAACTGAAAAAAGCACAAATGTGAGGGCTTGTCAAAACTTCTCCAGGCTACCAAAACCCCCTTAGACCTCAGAGGGTTAAGTGAACTCTCTCTGTAAATGTTTGAAGCCATAGCAACAGCTGAACAGGTTCTTAACAGATTAACAATTAATTATACTGTAGTGGCTTTTGTAAAGCGTGTTAAAACACAGATGGAGGTGTGAAGGAGCGAATGGAGGGGCGGGGGTCCTGTGAGGGATGATGGAGAGACGACAGCACGCTGAAGATGAATAGGACAGGCCACACGTTGTCTAATCTAATCTCCCCCGCAGACGGGCCGCTCCGTTACCCATCACTCATCACCTTACTGCTCTGGAACCGGCCACACACCAGAGAGCAGAACATGTGTCTCTGTAAATGAGACGGAGGTGAACGATGCTCCTGTGGAGCAGAACCAGTGTATGCCAGGCTCATCGGACCTCCTGTGTGCTTTTGCTGTTGTCACTAAGAATCCTTTACAGCAGGGGTTTATGACCAAATGTTCCTCAAGGGTGTGATTTAGGTTGGCGGCGATGGCTTGAAACAATTAAAGTTTAATACTTACCCATTGTTAAACATCTCACAAAACTCTTAAAGGGACAATTTACCCAAAAATAAAACTAAACAATGCATTCACTCAAGCTGGTGGCTTTTTAAATATATTTGTGTTATTTTTATTTCTGCTGTGTAACACACAAGGAGATATTTTGGAGTTTTTTTGCCTGTTTTTTAAATACTATAAAAATTAAATAAAAAAGACCTCTAAAATTAACAAAAAGTTCTGTAAATTTGTCCATATGTCTAATGTGCAGTATTCCAGTCTTCTGAACCAATGGTGTTGCATTGTGTGAAAAGCAAAACGTGAACCTGTCATAGCACTCATTTTTGTACATTATATATTATGTATGAATATTTAGTTTATGAGATTGCATGAAATAGTGCAATTATTAAATGCATTATCATGCGCTAGACCTCATCCTGTAGTTATTGGATATGGAAATATAGCCTCACTTGATTAAAGCAACTGCTAATGATACATTATGCTAATATGGCAACATTGATATGCATCGTGTTACTCATTCAAGGATCCTACACAAGAGTCCAAAGCTGTCTCACTTTATACACCACATACACCTTAAGGGTGATGCATGGAAATAAAAGGCTCTTTATCACATTTGATTGGATATAGCAAAAAACTGTAAAGAACCAATAGCGTAAAGAATAATTGGCCAGATGGACAAATGAACTCTTTTTGTGAGAATTTTCTCTCCAGACAGCAAAATAACAGCGTTCTTTTTAATGGTTGTGCATTTTCTCTACACAGCTTGACGTTTTACTGGTTCTGTCACTGACATGATAAATCAAAGAGCAGCAGCCATCAAACTCAATAAAGCTCAATAAAACGATGACCTCCCCTCACATCCTGACCGATGTTTGACGGATGTTTGGCGTGTTTAGAAAAATGACCTGCATCACCAGTCAAAGGCTGGCATGGAGAAAATGTACTGTAATGAAAATGTTTATATTTGCATACAACCAAATGCCTGAAGATTAAAAGGCTTTTAGGATTAGAAATATGTATTCAGTTAACTGTGCCCTGTGAAGTTTTGACTGGCAGTCTATATTTAGGGCAGAAAAACAGAGTAAAGTACAGTTTATTTTTATGGAAGAGTCTGTCTGCTGTCTTTCCGGCCTACAGAGGGTAAATTAAGGGAGTGTTAAAGGATCACTAAATGCATGTTTGTTCACTAAATATGGCTTCCTTCTGTGTCTCTGTGTCTCTCTCTCTGTCTCTCTCCCTTCCTCTATCTCTGTCTGTCTTTCTGTCTCTCTCTCTCTCTCTCTCTCCTTTCTTTCTCTACCTCCCTCTATTTCTGTCTGTCTTCCTCTCTCTTCTCTCTCTCTCTTTCTTTCTCTGCCTCCCTCTATTTCTGTCTGTCTTCCTCTCTCTTCTCTCTCTGTCTCTCTCTCCTTGCAGGTATAATTGGAAAAGCACAGAATGGAGTGACTGCAGGATAGACGTGCTGCTCAGCCAACAGGACCGGAGACGGAGCAACCAGACAGGCCTCTGTGGAGGCGGGGTTCAGACCAGAGAGGTCTACTGCGTTCAAGCGCCCACTGAAACCTCATCCAACCTCAGCTCCCTCAAGAGCAAAGATGGTAAGAAAACATGCCTGTGGAACATCTCAGATAAGTGCCTTCAAGTATTTGAATGTCATTGGCTGCATTACGTGAGACGGTGGTTAATACTTATAGCTTGGCTGTCATGCTGAAATAAGAACATGCTAAAATAACTTGCATATGTGTTTATACACTTGAGTGTCTTAAATTACTATCAGTGTGCTGTGGGCAGAAATCACCAGACATGTCCCCAAAAGCATACTGTAATTACTGTAAACACACACATGTGTCCTTTAAGCATTTTGTTATTCATTAGTCTTCAAACAAGCTATTTAAGATGAAAGATGCTAAGTATCTCCTTCCTGTATCCGGATGAGGTCACCTCTACTCTTGTACAGACTTGTATGCTCACAGCTAGTTGTCAGACAAAGATCAGTTTATATCTGTACCGTGGCACAACTGAAGCCAACATGTAATTGGATTGTTTTTAAGGGCTGAAATTAGATCGCCAGAGGGATATGATGAAATAAAGAAGGCAGAGCGGTACAAATTAATGAGGCAGCTACTTCAGAATTTTAATGCTAATGCCATCACACACATACGCTAGGTGTGGATAAACCCAAACACACTCTCTCCCTGGTGTAATATGACAGAAACGGGGAGGGGCTCAGAGCCATGGGCTGCGGCTCAGGCCGACACAGAATCTCCCCTGCCATCTGCTGTGAAAACCCGGCTGCCGACCTCTCAGGGAACTAATTCAAATGTCCACAGCTGTCCACAAGCAGTCATTGGCCAGTACTGACTGGTTGAACCATGGAGAGAAAAACAAAGAATGTAGCCGTCCTTTAGATGTGTGGCAAAGTTATATAGGCCAAAAACACACAATTGTGAATTGACAGCCTCATTCAATGGATGTTTATGTGTGTAAATATGTACAAACTTAATAACATGCACAAAACTAAGTCATCTAAGATGACTTTTAAATGAGCAAAATAGGTATTTTGTTGGGTTGTTCGGAGTGTTATTTAGTTTCTATAAATGTGCAAATTACACAGTGTTTTATTTGAATATGCAAATAAGCTCAAGAAACAGTATCTGCAAATTATCTTCACTGAAACGCAGGTAATAATCTGATTTGTCTTGCCACATATGGTTGCTGTCACTGAGGTAAAATGAGTTGCGCTGCTGCTGCAATATTTTATTGAATATTAAAATTATTTCCTGCAAGATTTTTGTTTTTGGTGTTTTATTTAGAGTTATATTTGGAACACAAATTTATCACTGAAAGTGATGTTGTCACAATCAAGTCTTAAAATAAACGTGTGCAAATCCCCAAGTGCATGCTGGGAAATTTTGACAGTTGTGGTTATGCAACTGTGGTAGAAAATTGAGATTTCTCTTGTATATGAATGCAAACGCAACTGTAAATAATAGCACATTTTCTGTATTGTGATATTTTAATTCATGTTAAAATTCCAGTTTAAGTATTTCACAGATATGGTGCATTATTGTACATAAATACAGTTTGGAAATCATATAAGCCACACTGGAAATACACAAATAACATCTGATGTTACTACATGCACAATATATGAGTATGTCCTCTTGTTTATTTGTGCAGTTAGTGGTAGTAAATCAACTCCACTATGCCCATTAAGTGCATACACGATTTATTAGACAGCACCAGCAAATTGGCCATTGTTTGGAGGTTTAGTGTTCAGCCCTCCTGCCTGTGAGGAGGTTTGTGCTGGAATCTCATCTGTAATGCGGTTTTAAGAGAGGCACACGGCCCTGTCTACAGCTCCTGCTGCGGAGGTGACAGGCATGGTGTGCTGACGAGTCACACAGTGACAGATGGACGTGTGTGAGAGAAAGGACTGGTGTAAAAACACCTGCTCTGCTTCTCACACTCGATTTCACTGTTTCACACTCGTGCACACACACACACATACACATACACACACACATGCATACACACACACATACAAACACTCACATTAAAGTTCACAGAGACTTTAAACAAATAGTTTACTTGCTAAAATCATTTACTCATCCTCGTGTTATTTCGGAACCTTCTTCAAAACACGAACAGGAGGAGGTTTAATAAATGCCATCAGCCAGCTGCAGTCTTGCTTGCTTTATTAAGCATTGAAGTGAGTCATAATGTGCTGCCATTGTTATGAATACATTCAGCTACCTAAGTAGTTGTTCAGACCAAAGACAGTCTAATTTTATACAGAAAGGTTTATAGGTTTGGAACTGTATATAAGGGGGTGTGTAAATGCGGGCAGCGTTTTCATTTTACTTTAATTTTGCCAGTGTGAGAGGTAGCTAAAACTGATTCAGTTAGCCTCCTCGCATTCCTGACAGACTTTGAGACTTAAATGAAATCACACTGAGCTCAGGGGAGCCCAAAGAACCTGCAACCCTCAAAATCTTTATCTGGTGATGTCATATGCAGTTTTTTTGTTACTTTTAGGAAAATGAGCGGTTTATACACTGTTCTCATATTTTGTAATGTTATATTTTTGTATTGTTTATCTTCTTGTCCAAATATTTTGCAGCTATGCCTACTCGGAGAACCACACCCCTGATGTTCTGCCAACATTTTTCCAAATTTTACCCATTACCTCATCAAAACCTTCTCACTCTTTCCTTCTTTTTTCTTCCCAGATTGGGCATCTTTTTCAGTTAACTGCTTCCCTTTTAATCAATGGAAACTCAATCAAACACGTTTCCCCACAGGGAATTTCCGACAGATTTGAACGGATTGGACATTTCCAAGCGATTTGCCACCATGTCTGTAGAATTATTCACAGGTATTTATGTATGTGAATTCCAAACAATGGCTATGGTTTTCTCTGGGACAGAAGGACAGATTATTTTAAGCAGATTTAATCCGCTTGTTAAATTCTAGGGATGTAAATCCTGTGCTGTAAATTGTTGGTGGTCAACCACGTTTTCCTGGACCTGCAGTATTCGCCTGTAATGTCAACCGCATGTAACATGCTATCTACATGTATCCCCATATAAATGCATTATTTCCATAGCAATATGAAAGCGTTTTGTATTCCAAACTCCATTTCAATCATTCCAAGATTATGGTTTTCCAAAACCCGTGTTATGAATAACAAAACGTGTGCGTTTACATATCAAAAGCTGCTTGTTGTTTTCCTCTGTCAATGGCACATCCATCCGGCTTCCTGCTCCAGCGTTTGGGCCTGAGGAAGCAGTGCTTGATTTCCTCTCCCTGCGGGGGACCGTCAGACATTTAGACAACAGGGAAAAGCAGCTGCTGTCTCAATTCCTATCCATTAACACATCTCTGTTGGAGGAAACAGAACAGAGGGCAGAGTATAACAACATTGTCGCCACTGTTCATTCCTTTTTCTTTGGTCATGTTGCTGTAGCACCCTGTTGTGGATCTTTGAGATACTCAATGGGATGGCTTTGTTACAGGGCATTAGTATAGCGCCGCCCTGCAGGCAGGCGTGGTTATTGATGATTATAATGATGTGAGCAGATGAATGTGTTGGTGGCTGTCAGACGGACACAGGGACCGATGGTGCCATAATTAGGCCAGGTAAACCCTGGGTGGGCAGACTGCAGACCATCTGGCCTCCAAGCGAGCACCTGAACAAGGTCAAACTGCAAGGAGAGGGTCATTAATCAGAGCGGGTTAACGGGGGGTGGAGGGGGAGTCTGTGATAGGACATCAAACAGGTTTTTGTCCATTTTAGTGATGGGCTATTTCACAAAAGGATTTATGCAAATCAGATATTGTGGTGGCTAACAAAATTTACCCAGAATTCAATGTACATGGGTTTGTAAAGATGTATCTGATCCACACAACCAAATCTGTATCTTAAAATGCTGAAGTCTGTTTTCTGTTATTGAAAAAGTACAACATTAATTGCAGAATCCAAATAGCACATAATGAGTTTTGTGAAATGGACTGTAACAAACCTTATTCTGTTTACAATGACATGAATTGAATATGGCTCAACGCATTTAGTGTCTAATTTAACCGGCTAGTAAAGAAGATGCAGGTTTTTGTGCTAAAGTACCGCATGCAAATGTTAAACGAATTCCCTTCTAATAACCAATATAGATTGTGTGTTTGTGTGAGTGAGAAAACAGAACAAAGGTTATATCTGCTTGCAAGTCAATCAATTTTAACAGTTTGACAGTCTGACAGTTAATTTATTTTGTACATGTCACTTTCGTAACGTAGAGTGAGTAAATTTAGCTCACAAAATTGACCACTTCTGTGCTGGTTTGTCCCAGTGGAGCACTTGACGAACCTTTTAATTTCCATTTTAAACAAGCTCATATGAATCATTAATAATTCCACACAACTGTACCGGCATGGCCACCCAATTAATTAATTCAGATCACTAAAAATTATGCATTACGCACATCATTTTTAGAAAGAGCTCAATCAAAGCTCACACCTTTAGCACATGGAGCAATTTGCATTTGAACGAAGGGAAGATCCATCAAAGGGTGTCATGGCAGATACATTTATGCACTGACCTTGCAAGAAGTCATCTACAGCTTGGAGCTCTACACACACACACACCACACACACACAGGGTTTTTGGTTGATAACTAGGAAAATATGCAACCTAAAACATTTGTCTATATGAGAAAGATGTTTTGAAGTTGCATTATGTTTATATAACAAAGTTTTGCATTGCAAAGATATGTAGATATTTATAGTGCATAATTATACACTCACATATTGAGCTGTGGTGCTTATGTGGGCAAAGTAAGTTTGATTTTGGCTTGCGTCATTTACTGATCTTATACATTTTCTCAGTAGTTTTCTGTCCTTTTTTATTATTAATATTCAATATTCATATCAATATTCATAAAAGTGTCAATGACTAGTAAAAGAATTACCTTCAATCAAGTGTATTTACTGTTATCTTCATTAACCAAATGTGATTGTATTGTTATTCCACATGGTGCATTTCATTTTGTATGGAGGCTCTGTAACACTTCAAATGTGTTTGTTCATTTTTCAGCTTCCCGGCCAGTGAGCAGTGACCTGTGTTTGGGTGTTCCTCCCAACACCACTCAGCTCTGTCAAATTCCCTGTCCCGTGGAATGTGAGGTATCCTCCTGGGGTGCGTGGGGTCCCTGTACGTTTGAGAACTGCCAGGATCAGTCCACCAAGAAAGGTGAGAGCAATCCAGCTTTAGCTATATTAGCACACTCGGCTAGTTTTGTTTGTGGAGCGATCATTTCACCAGCCTTGCTGGTGTAAAACCGAGGGATCAATAAATTGTCGTTATTCATTGTAAATCTCATGAATTGTGCACAGAAGCCCCTTTGAACACATAGCTCAGAAGGGTCCGTCTCTCACCGCTGTATCTGTTTCATCAGCATCCAGCCCATAAAACTACTGGAGAAGATTCATTCTCAGCAGAAACAAAAAAGAATGTCAGACAAAAACAGGCAAATAACAAATGAAGGGTTACATGGGCTCAGAGTGGCAAACAAACAAACTTCACATCCTCTTTAGATGCAACAGGAACTGGGCTAAGTTCTCCACACAGATGCTGACAGTTGGTACCAGTGAATCAAAGGTGCTGCGGTTCTGGTTAATTACGGCTGAGACCGCGTGTCGTGACATGACTAATGCGTATTGACTCATCTCTAATGAAGCGACTCAAAGGATGGGAAGCGGAGAAATTCTCCACCATGAGTTTTAATGATGCTTTCTGTTTCCGCTCCATTGCTATCCGAACACCCACGCTGCCTACTTAGTGCATATACCTCTAATGACATGCTTTGGTACTTGTGTGTGTACTGTATGTGTGTGCTCATTATTCAGGGAGATGTGGGCATACCTACAGCATGGGGGAAATGGATCAACAAGGTTGTAATTAAGTGTTTTTTACCTAAACTCATCAATGGCTGTTAGCATTTGAATGCAGGTGGTCATAAGTTGATTCTGGTCACAAGAGATTTTAAATTGGAAGTGGTTTCAGAATACAAATTTGTGTATGTAAATTCAGTAAGAGATAAATCTGATTTTTAATGGAGAGCAAAGCTGTTGTAATGATGCCAAAATCACCACAACCAAACCATTGCTGTCTTAGCCTTCACCTGTGATGAATGTGAGCCATAACCTGTGATATGTTATTATGACAGAGAGGCAGTTTATCTCACCCGTTATATATTGGTAATCTTTATTATAGCCTGTACTTGGTATAAAAATGAGTCTGATGTGCGATAAGGAACAAATTGCCAGTGACATCTCAACCAATAATGTGTCAGCGTGCCCCGGGGTGTTTTGACCCATGAGATTTGGATGAGATGGCTGTGGTTTTTGTCAAATTTTTTGATTAACCGGGGGTCATATGAAATCCAGTATCCGGCTTTGTCTGATAAAGAGATGGAACACACACACACACACACCCAATCAGACACCTGAGGGCTGACTGACAGAATGTGATAGAATCCTCTAACACACCCCTCCACTCACTCGCTCCACCTCTCCAAACCACAATGAGCTCTGCGCTGAACTTCTGATTAAATAAAGCCAGGAGGAGAGCCGGAGACACAAGTAATCAGAGAAAGGGCCACGCCGGCATCTCCAGCTAGCTCCTAAAGGTCCCCCTCTGCCATATTATCTTATCAGACCCAGACAGCAATGTGGATTAAACCAAACACCAGGGACCAACAGAACGGGGGAGGGGGGGCTGGGGGGGGGAGTTACATGCAGGTGACCTTGGGCCAACCTGTGTCCTTTCTCTTGCCCTTTAATGGGAAAACCCCTGGAGTCAAAGCCTGTTCAGTATTAATGGATTGTTGAATGCATTAGTCCCTTTGGAAGACTAATAATATTTAAGATGAGCTGCTTTAGTAATTTCTGTCATTTGCTGGAATTAATGGACTGATATGTTAAATGTAATACTGCAGTTACTGCTTAATGGTCCACTGTGACAGTTGAAAGGAGACCTGACACATAGGTCCACTGGACATGTCAACACATTAAATAATGGATGTGTCCAAAAGCTAAAAAATGATGTCTTTATAGGCAGTATATAGAGGCAATGTTACCATAACAACATGTCTTCTATGGTGCCTCTGCGATTGTAGTTTTTGATGTCAGAATAGATGCATTCTTTGCTGCCTATTGTGTCCCACAATGTTATGCAACATTGTGTTTGCTGTTTGGTAATTGGTGGAAAGGATCACAATGGTGTCCAAATCTGTTGTTTTTTTATTATTATTTTGTGGTTCTTTTAGTGATTTTTGAAGTTTTGATGTCCACAAAGGAATTAGCTTTATAGTTACTTAATGTCTAAAAAAACCAAACATTTATGAATTTGCCTTTAGATCAAAAGGTTTATAAGATTAGAAGTCTGTTTAAAACTTAGTTTCCTCAGGACTTCCATTTATAAAAAAAATGTTACCTGTGAGGTCACGTTGCACCAGCCAATGAGAAGCTTGATTTTGATCTATGCTCCTCCACAGGCTTCAAACTGAGGAAAAGGAAGATCACGAATGAGCCCACAGGTGGGACAGGAAATTGCCCCCATCTGACTGAAGCGATTCCCTGTGAGGAGCCGAGCTGTTACGATTGGCTGCTGGTGAAGCTGGAAGAGTGCGTTCCTGACAATGACAGAACATGCGGTCCAGGAACCCAGAACCCACACGTACAATGTGTCAACAGTGATGGTAAGTGATTTGGCGAGCTTGTTAATGTTGTTGTACTTTTAATCGTTTAGGCTAATTGAAAATCCTTCATTCAAATAGACTTTTGTTTAAGGGTCGTGCCCAGGCGTGTAGAGCACAGGCAACCCAGATTGTTTTGTGCTTGTACAGCTGGGTCCATTTCTGAACTCTGTCCGAGGGGCTTGTGTTTTGGATTTATGCCCAATGCTGTAATTGCTGTTTTTGCACAGGCGGCTGTTTGTAGTTTTCTGTTGTTAGACAGGCCAGAAGGAAAACTCAGAGCAATAAGCTGTGGTACTGCTGGCCTGTCGCCTGCAGAACACGAAGCCACATATTGAGGTGATCTAACATCTAACTGGTTTTAGGTTCAAGGACTAATCTTTGCAAACAACACCAGCCCCATCTGCTCATCTGTAAGTTCAACTGGGGACAAGTGTGTGCTTGCAACTGTGATCCATCCTATACTTAATAAACTGCACTGAGGTTATATACACTGTCTATACAACCTCAGACAAACAAAGCGTATGAACTGTGAGGCACAAATTACTCAGTATGGTTGAAGTACGTAGAGTGATTGTTTACAAAGCTTTTGTTTGATAACAGATTTTATATGTTTTTGTGTGGAGCTGAAAAATCTTCTTGACATATTTGTTTTGATATTGAAGTCTTTTTTTGATTTAAATTGTTTATACAGACTATAACATCACAGATATTTAAGTCTATTGGTTCCACTGTGTTGTTTTTTTAAGAACTTTTTAAATGGGATTTTGTGGGCCTGCAATTTGCTCTGGTTAATGAGTGAGCAAAAATCGCCCCTTCAAAACCACAATTCCAATTTATCCGGTCAAATTAATTTTATGTAATAGAGACCGGGGCGTAGCTGAGTGAATATTTTAACAAAGAATAAAATTAATACTTACTGAGAGACATGAAAAGCACTGTTAGCATTCTAAAGTGAAATGGATTGATTCAGTGCAGTTTATCAAAAACAATTAAGCTTAAATTACACAGGATATGATGTAGAAGAATATTACAGTTTTGTAATAAAACCTCTCGTGACTCTTATGCTGTCAGAGACTTGTGACTCGTTCTCTTTTTGTATTGTTAATGTCTTGTCTTGAGGTGCGACACGACTCTGTTGCATTAATGAATCAATTATGGGCGCATGGCGTCATTGTATTTTACATCCTTGTATTCCGCTCCGTGTTCCAGTAAATTTCAGTGTGCGGACATGACAATTACTGCGACATTCCAGAACCTCAGCTTTCACAACGCTAATGAGGACTCAAGGGAGAGAGACACACACACACAAAGAGAGAGACTAACTCAATCAGTTTTGCAAGGCTTATAATCAACCGTCCCATTCACACCAGTTGGAGGTGTCACTGCCTGTGTCTCAGCTGTCACCACGGAGATGATTTCCACCTTCCCCCAGTACTGGAAAGAATCTCATAGATGGTTTCCTGGAGACATCCAACTTAACATGCAGCGACTGTTCTTTATATAGAGGAATGATTATGTTTAGAATATATAGCCTATAGAATATGCAAAGAACAGTTTAACAATGATTTGCACTAAACTAAACAACTAAACAAACAGATCACCTGGTGTAAGCCCTGAATTGCTAGGCTATTTAAAATTCACTTGTGAGGTACAATTACCTGGTATACCACATATATGTAAATACAGAATGCATTCCATGTGTAATACTACTTTTTATYAATTAAAATACATTTTGAATTCTTTCTTTTTCTGTCTAGCCATGTACAGGTTTGGCTGTATGTGTGAGGGAAATWCACTGTTAAGTAAAGAACTCTCAATAGAGAATTGAGTCCAAAAACAGTACTGAACAGATCAGCCATTAGTCCAACCGTCTAGCCATAGGCCTGCTGCAACACATTGACCCACTTAAATCCAGATACCTTGCTGCAATGAAGAGTAATATCATTTGTCCAAGGTCACCTTTCTCTTTGTTCTGCCTTACAGACAGTAGACGGTAAATATGTTATTCTAGCACCACGTGAGCCGGCGTATAAATTAAATTAACTCCCTGTGTCCCTCAGAATCAGTCTGAATTTAGCTGAAGTCTCTCATTCACTCTGGGACGAGCAGTGTGCAGCCTCATCAGATTGTGACCGCGCTCAATACAGGAAGTGTCAGATGCCTCTTGTAGTTTTCTGTCAGGGGACGGTGAGACCCAGGTGAGATTTAACACATCTGAGATGTTTAATGTGTTGACGTACAGCAGATATTACTGTAGTCCCAGCAGAGACACTCTGAGTGATTTTTATAAGAACAGTTGATGAGTTTTTTCTCAAATTGAGTTTTTGTCTGTATCATAGCATTTTTTAGTCAGTTAAGAAGCTATTCCTAAAAGTTAAGATATTTCTTTAATTAGAGATCAACAAGATACAGCTTAAACTAATAGCCGTTTTAAAACAAGATGGCTGGTTTCAGGCTGGCATAAGATGGTGATTGGACAATCCAATCTATTCATTTGCTGGTTGACCAATCAAGTATCTGTTTCAGGGTGATGTTTGAAACAATAACTAGCTCAGACAAAAAACACCAGCTGACATTTTTAAAAACACAGATACCATTTTAAAAAAGATTTTCCATCATTTTTTGGTTGTTCAATAGGGAATTTAAGATCATGTAATATGTTTGGACTGTTTGTATGACTGTTTGTATGTTTGTGTGATCTGTTTTGTCAAATCAGACCCTTAAAAAGCCACATGAGTGTTTGTAATGGACCGTAATGATTTTTTCCGTACGTTGAACGCTTTCTCCTGAAAGTTCATCCATGCCGGCAATGTGAGAAAGTCTTTCCTACCCCCAGTTTCAAGCACTCCTCATTGTTCCCCAATGACTCCACTCCTCTCTCCAGTATTGATCCCTGTTGTCTGGTGCTGATGAGAATGGATCTGTTGTGTCTCATGGGGTCCCGCAGTGTCATCTGACTCGGTGGGTTTTCTATCACTGTGGGCTTTTTCCAGAGGTGGGCTGCACCGATCGATACGGGGGGCTGGTATGAGGTCCACAGAGGGGTTTGTGTCCAAAAGAAGGTTTTTAAATGACCTCTGTGAGAACTCCTCTTTTGCTCTCCTTTGATTTGTTTTATAGTTTTGGCACAAAGACGACAGTTCAACCTTGTAAAGATTGTTAAGATCACAAGTGACACATTTTCTCAAGTACTTACTTCTTTTAGGTCACTTTGTTTTTACACTCTTTTTTAGCATATACTATGTTGCACATTATTTCTGTAGTAATTAAAAATATCTTAAATCATATTAAAATAAAATGTTTAAGATTATTTTATTTATTCCTGTATTAAAATGGTATTGATTGTAAGGTTAACCCTGTGTTTACCTGAACACAGTAAGCTCTTAAAAGATCTCACAGAGAGCTGTGTGCTCGCTTTCATAAACACGTTTTCAACATCTCACAGTGTTTCTTTCTTCTGACAGCACAGCTGTCATTTTCTGTTTACGTTTTAAAGACTTGATGAGTAAGTAATATAAAATTAATGCGCTCTTGATGCACATTAACAGATGCTAAATCTCCGCCTCACACTCTTAAACTGTTGAGCAGTAAATGCATGTGTTCGTATTAGTGTG
Organism: Yasuhikotakia modesta; assembly: GCA_036877545.1. Taxonomy (NCBI): domain Eukaryota; kingdom Metazoa; phylum Chordata; class Actinopteri; order Cypriniformes; family Botiidae; genus Yasuhikotakia; species Yasuhikotakia modesta. Next base: position 56,391 of record JBAJNP010000377.1, on the reverse strand, counting down.
GAATGAATATTTATTAATAGGAAATCCATAAGTGTGTGTGTGTGCGTGTGTGTAGGTGGTTTGCACTGAATGTCTAGGTGTTATGCTGTGCACAGTCTGGCATAGAGTTGAAATGACAGCACATGGATCATGTGCACAGTGTTAATTCTCTGTGTGGGTAGATGTGTTGGTGCACAGTGACAAGTGGATCAGTGTTTGCACAGTGTAACACAATGTCAAATCAGTGAAGTTTAGCTGTGCCTTTTTACCAAATGTAAAAGAAAAGAAAATTCCTTTTGCTGTAACACAGCAATAAATTTAACTCTGTAATCTCCCTGTTATTCTTATGAGTTCTTAAAGTTGTGTTGCATTGTTCCTGTGTTTTGTTGTTTCCAGGTGAATATGTGGACAGACAGCTATGTCGGGACGCCATCCTTCCCATGCCTGTGCTGTGTGAGGTGCCCTGCCCAAAAGACTGTGTCCTCAGTCCTTGGACCTCCTGGTCTCTGTGCTCCAACACCTGCTCAGGGAAGAACACAGAGGGCAAGCAGACCAGATCACGCTCCATCCTGGCTTACAATGCTGGAGAAGGTGGGAATTTTACCCATTCACTAATTCAGTCCTCTCATGATAATTACATAATATGTTTTCTTGCTGCAATTCATAGCTTTAGACTCTCTACTGTCATCTCTGTTCAAAACATAAAATACCAGGTTACCTCTGTACTTGGTTTCTAAATAACTGCTGCAAGAACAATTTTAAACTCTGCACATCAACATTACCCAGATATGATAATAGATGGATCGTCTTTTATCAAGTCTGAATTGTAAAATTACGGGTTGCAGTTTAGGTGACAAAAGAAATACGTTAAACTGCAGAGATTTAATTCTAGTGTTTAGACCATGCTATTACCACAACATGGAATTTCGATTCTTGTGAATCTTCCTTGTGGATTTCCTTGTGGATTTCCTTGTGGATTTCAGATTTCCATCTCTGTTGATTATAATGAGAGCAATTTAATTGTGATCATTTTTGTGCCTCATGTCCAATTTAAATTGCACAGAGTTACTGTAGGTTGCCGAGCATTAATTATAATCTAACTTATGGTTACAGGCATGCATATATTGGCTATTTCAAAATAGCGTCAAACTCGACTAATTCATATGATAATTCATATTTAATTTAAATGTGTTTTTGCACTAATTCTACTGATGTATTATTTTGAATTATCATATAATTTGGTTCATGTCCATCTATTTCCAATGCTGCAAATGTTTTGTTTATATAAATTAACATATGAAACATTTTAAAGCAGAATTTGCATAATAATGCCATGATATATGTCGCCCTGATATAAGATTTTGGTCACACAGATGTTTAAATAGACATGAACAGATTATAAACTGCCAAAAGCACTTTCCTCTCATGTGCTAGTCCATCATTCTTGTGAGCAGATCAGAATATAATGAGCATCTCTTAACGTTAAGCGATTCAAACCACAGGTGAGCTCAGGAGCATCAGAAGTGAGTGTCTGATGTTTAATGGACTGACGCTTAAGTGAGCGTTCCAGGCTAAAATCTCTTCTCTCTCTCTTCTTCATCTTAAGGGAGAACCCCTACTGCTGACTGAGAGCTAACAGCTTGTTTTCCCTCACTGTTTTGATGGTCACACTAGCACTGGTAGATGCTAGACTAGCGTGTTCAGAATCACAGTGTGTTTGATGCCTGCATGAGGGGAACTGCTTTATATATTTAGCTTCAGCGTGAATGTGTGGACACACGCGTGATGATGAGTTGTGCCCTGTGGAGAATCTCGCTACGTGCCGCGGTACTCGGATTATTAGCTTTCAAATGATTCAGGAGACGACACGGCAAATTGATGACAAGCGTCTGAGGAGCAGGTGTGTGCTGACAGTGGCATGAAGTTCAACAGACTCGCTGCCATCTGCCTCAGTGAGAGATGATGGAAAGAGATCTATTAGAGGAGTTAAAGCTAAAGCTGTCCACCTCTTCCTTCACTTCTCACAGAAAACTCCTTGGACATGTTTTGTATTGTGTTTTTATTTGAATAAAATGCTTATCCAGTCATGATGTCCTACTCATTGTATCTGCCTCAGACTAAGACTTAAAGTGACAGTTTACCCAAAATTTACTCGCCCTCATGACATTCCAAACATATATGACATTTTTTATTTTGTGGAACACAAAAGGTAATATTTAAAAACAATGTTGAACTTGAGTTTTGGTTAAACTATGAAAATTGATGGGTGCCATTGTTGGTTAAAATAGACAACCATATTTTTATTCTGAAGATGCAACAAAAAGTGTTTTTGTATGATGCGAGGGTGAGTAAATTATGTAATTTTTGGTTGAACCACCACTTTAAACCAGCCCCCTTCACAACGTTACCCACAATCCACTGCACACGAATACAATAAATGTTCTTCTTTCAGACTGTTGAGCTTGACAGTCCCAAAACCAGCAATTTATTGGGGATTTTACACGCCAAGGAAACGATTAATACAAAGCTAGCTGTGGATGGCTACACCTCCAACATGAACCGCGGCTCCATGGTGCAGAGATGAGCTGAGAACATGCAATTACTCAGAGCTGTGCCCGGACTCACTTTTGTAATTGTACAAAGGATTAATCTTCATCTGAGCTACAGGTCAATAAATAACCAGAGGGAGTGATAATCCCCATGTGAAACAATGTGAATCTCATGCAGATTTTTTGAAGCTCCACTAATGCACTGGCCTCATGCCCTGAAACGATGAGAAGCTTTGAATGCTTTTGTAACTGATTTTTATTATTATTATTATTATTGTGGATATTATAGTGTCTGTGCCTAGTAGCTCACAGCAAGTTTCCTAATGACTTTTGCTTGTCTAATGAAGTGTGTGATAGTGGTCAATAACCTTTATATTAAAGCGTTACTGAAGGACTTTGTGCCGCTTTGCTACAAAGGCAAAGTCAATTATTCATTATTGTAGGTGCTTTTTTATAAAAACAAGCTCTGCTTTATCCTCATTCACTGCTTCTCATTGATTAGTGTGCAGATGTTAATGAGCACCTTTGAGGTAATCGCAAACCTCTCCGTAGGGAATTAGTTGTTTTGCATGAATGTTTTTTTAATGAAATGAACTGGACTTCCTGTAGCATCTCAGCCTTTATCTTAGCAGTCTTGGTTGCTGTAGTTTGTGTGTTTAAAGTTTCTCTTTTGTCAGGTATATTGTCAGAAACCAGTCACTGGGTTAACGTTTGCTACAAATGCTACACAGAGCCACAGAAGAACCTTTTGGGCTGTACGGTTCCATCAAGAACCTTAAAGACTGTATAGAATATATCATAGCAGTTTTTTTTTTTTTAAGTGTACCACATTGCTTTTCTCAAAAGCGATGAAAATGTTATCTTATACAGAATAAATCTTATACAGAAAGCTTTTTTGTACATGTGCATTTAAATTTGACAAATAAATGATGATTCAGAATAACAATAACACAATAACAGAACTGTGAGGGTATTTTTGTGGGGGCATGTTGAAGATTATCATGTTGTTGTTACAGCCCAAACTTTTCCGAGCTAATCAATGTCATTTCTCCAACCTACAGTCTGACAAAAGATTGCATGTCGTTTCTGCAGTATGACTCATAAGACAACATCAACCTTGCAGTCAGTGAATTACAGTGACTCAGGCCAATTAGTACCGATTACTGTCATATGTGGGTTGTCTTGAATTTTTCATTTCGTTTGATAGATGTTCTGTGTGATTCTACAGTGAGGCATAGTTGGAAACTTCAGCTTCCATTTAAAGGGCCGACTATAAGTCTTCATGCAGTGTTGGACGTTTGGTTTTATAAATTACCCAGAATTCACCTCTCTGACTCTTATTTTGCAGGTGGAGTTCAGTGCCCCAACAGCAGTGCCCTGCAGGAGTTGCGCAGCTGCAACGATCATCCATGCACTGTGTACCACTGGCAGACGGGACCCTGGGGTCAGTGCATAGAGGACACCTCTGTACCCTCAGCCAACAGCACGCTGAGCCGCAGCGGAGCGGGGGTCTCCAGTAATGATGCCTTCTGCTCCGTGGGAATGCAGACACGCAAAGTCATCTGTGTGCGGGTCAACGTGGGCCAGGTGCCACCAAAAAAGTATGTTTTTATAAATGGGCTTCTGTGTAATGAAATCACCGGACTTTAATGTATGGAGAAACTTGAGTTTTTTACTCAAGATTTTTTTACTTACAATTATTTAAGTGTGTGTGTGTGTGTGTGTGTGTGTGTGTGTGTCTGTCTGTCTGTCTGTCTGTCTGTGTGTTTGTGTGTCTGTGTGTGTGTGTGTCTGTCTGTCTGTCTGTCTGTCTGTATGTGTGTGTCTGTGTGTGTGATTGTCTCACAATGTTGCAAAGACCTTTCAAATTGAAATGTATTTTTCTTAATTGCGACGCATGATTGTACGTTACAATTAGATCCTCATACTTTAATTCCTTACTTTTCTAATTACCTTTGTTCATTTTCTAGCCTAACAATGCCTCTGTATGACCTCTTATTGTCCTCAGACAAGACAGATATCCGGGAACCTTTTATCATGCTTGTAGTAGTAGATACTGGAACAGATCATGTATTCTGTTTATGAAGCTCAGTCTCTTGATCTTTATTGACGGATTGAGACTGTAGTTTGATGAGTTCTCCCTGTATCATACGTTTCTCCTTCCCTCAAGGCCCTCACTGGAAAAATAAATGTGTTTATTTCTTCAGCTTAATAGCTGCATTATTCTGTCAGTGACTGTGAAAACAGGGCGTCTGGCTGAGGGACCCCATGCTGGATATGGAAATGAGACCCCGTTTCTTTCTACCAGGGGTTATTCATGCGCTGGGCTTTACTCGCTCATCCCCACACACACACAAGCACGTAGTTTCACACGCCAGCTGCATGCTGATCGTTATAAGACTGGGTTTTTTTGTGAAAGGATCCGGAAAATGGGAACAGCGTACTGTAGGGATGCGAACAGGAAGGTGAAGGGAATGTGACATGTTCAAGGATGTGATGACAACAATGCAACTATTGAGAGTGGAGTCACATTTTTATGACTGGTTTTCCATGTACAGTACATACAGCATACTCTGCATATATGATTTTTTGGGGAATGTTATTAAATGGAAACGCTTTAATAATTATGAAACTGATAATGAACAAGTTTCAGATTTTTGCGTTTCATGACATCATGCACTCAAGCTGGCATGTACTTTAAAGTTTGTGTGAAACCTGATGATCCATGTATTCCCTGAATGTTGTGGGAATGTTCCAAAAAGTATCTCGTGTGCAACAATGGAAATCTGGGAAGTCTTGAACGATTAATGTTGTCACAAACTGATGCTTGCGTTTGATTACTCGTCTAGAAAGAGTGCAGAACGTCAAATAGTTCCTCATATTATTTCATTTTTCTGTGTCTCAGAACTGTAATGTTTTGTTTGAACTCTTCCGGTTTAATTGTGTCTTATGTAGATGTCCAGAGAGTCTGCGTCCAGACACAGTCAGGCCGTGTCTTCTGCCCTGTAAGAGAGACTGTATCGTCACTCCATACAGCGATTGGACCCCCTGCCCCTCTGTCTGCCATACAGGTGCTGTTCTGTGGCTATAAGCATTTACTGTGTATATTAATAAATATTGCTGGTGCATTTCTTTAGCCTTTTCTTGCAAATAATATAACCCAGATAAATGTTTATACAGTTTGTTGTTGAATTATTTAATGCATAAAATACATAATTACATGCAGTCGTCTTAGCTTTCCATCAGATGTGTTAAAACTGATTCTTTGTTCCCACAATGGCCCTACCGACACAACAAAGACACGTTGTTGCCTGGCAACCCCATCTATAGGAACCAGAACAAATATTATAATAAGCAGCCAATATCTGAGCAATTTGTTATGTAAGGCAAACTTGTGCTGCATTGCAATTGCTTGTTAAAATCATTTTTTACTGTGAATGTCACACTCGAGTGCGTTTTGTATGAAATATTGGCTTAATGTTTTTCAAAGAACTAGCGAGGTTCTGCAGTGTGTGTATGTTTTTATTCTATAACGGTTAACTGGATTTCTCTTCCTGTTGGCCCTGATGTCATTTAAATGTTATGTATATGATTGTATGTGACCAATGTATGTGATTTTTTAATTTTATGTATAGGTGGTGGCATTAAAAAGAAGCAATCCAGGAAGCGGATCATTGTGCAGCTTCCTGCCAATGGAGGCCAGGACTGTCCGGAAGTTCTCTTCCAGGAAAAGGAATGTGATGCCGTCTCTGTTTGTCCAGGCTACAGGTACACATAATGTCTCATAATTACATTTTCAATAACATTATATTCAATTACATTTAATTAGATTATTACAGTGATGACTGAAATTTTTGTGAAAGCCCCAAATTAAACCCAAATTACATCAAAATTTTAAATGTTTTGCATATTTTGCTTGTCGCTCTTAGTTAGCTTGTGCACGACTCATTTTTCCAACATGGGTTAGTCAACTAGTCCCTATTGGTTACTATTAAAAACAACTCATCTGTTTCTTAGGTGGAAAACCCACAAGTGGAGAAGATGCCAGTTGGTCCCCTGGAGCATTCGGCAGGACAGTCCAGGAGCTCAGGAGACCTGTGGACCAGGACTACAAGCTAGAGGTACCAAAGACCCTCATCATGGACTTAAACCTGACAAAAACATGCTAGAGCTTTCATTTATACATGTCAAAGAATCTTTGTAGGTACCTTGGTTTCCATTGCAGCTGGGCAGATGTTAAAACGTGGTAAATGCATGAGATTGGTGGTAATTTGATCTGTGACTGAGAATTGGCATCAAAGCTTTACTGCCGACTCTTGACAAACAACAATAATCTCTGTGTAAATGCCTTCAGTTACAAATTATGCGTCCATTCTGAAGTAGTCAAATGATAAACCAAGTGATAAGTTTGAATCCTCACAGTAAAATACTTCAAAGGTTCAAACACAAGCCGTTGCTATAGAGTGAAAATGAAAATGAAAGATTTTCATTAAGTTACAAGCCCGCAGACGCTGCCACAGTCAAAGTGTGCAATATTTCTAATGCAGGTACATTTATCACAATATTTCACTTGAGGTTCCGCCAAATGTTGACTGTTGTGAAAGTACATTTATATGTGAAGCAGTAAATATTGTTTGAAAATGTAAAACAGCGTTAAAAGAGAAATTTTCTCTCTACCCGTGAGAGTTTAGGACAGATTTTAAAGAGTGCTTATTAGTCAAAATGTTATTCCCAGACTCGCACTAGAAACATTAGGAGGATATCAAGATACGCCGGCACTTTTCAGTCTACATTAGCCTCCATTACCTGTAATGGTATCCTGCGCTGCACAGACACGGCTGAAGAAGCAATTCAATACATCTGCTTTACACTGATTCAGTGACATTCATCTGGATCCTTGAAGCTTAAGTCAATAGGCAGTAAATTAACCTAGTAATCCATCACAAGATGTTTATCTTTAACCAGTACCTGTGGTTTTATTGGTGAGAGTAAACCGGTGAGACTCTCTCTATATGTCTCTCTCCCTCTTTTTCTGTCTCTCTCTCTCTCTCTCTGTCTCTCCCTCGGTCTCTCTCTCTCCCTCGGTCCCTCTCTCTTTTGCTCTCTGTCTCTCTCTCTCCCTCGGTCCCTCTCTCTTTTGCTCTCTGTCTCTCTCTCTCCCTCGGTCCCTCTCTCTTTTGCTCTCTGTCTCTCTCTCTCTCTCATTGTCTATTGGTTTATCTGTTTTCAGCTGTCTCTTGTAAGAAGTTGGACGGTGGACCTGCAGATGTTGCCACGTGTCTTAGGTTTGCTGGTCCCATGCCTCATCTCACTCAGTCGTGTCAGCTTCCGTGTCAGGATGACTGCCAGCTCACCGCCTGGTCCAAATTCTCATCCTGTGCGGCTGATTGTGTGGGTGTCCGAACCCGGAAACGGACTCTTGTTGGTTAGTGCAGGTCCTTCATGTATCGATCAGTAGATCTAATAATAAATAAATACATTTTCTAAATCCATTTTTCTCCACTAATGTGACTTATAATTATTTAAAACAAGTCAAAGGTTTCTGCTCTTTAAACAACTGCATGTTTTTGTGATTTTGTGCACTAAGGTAAAAGCAAAAAAAGAGAACAGTGTAAGAACACACAGATTTATCCTCTGAGCGAGACGCAGTACTGCCCCTGCAACAAATACAACGCCCAGCCCGTGGGGAACTGGTCCGACTGCATACTGCCTGAGGGTGGACGTGTGGAGACGCTTATGGGCATGAAAGTTCAAGGTGATATCAAGGAATGTGGGCAGGGCTACCGCTATCAAGCGATGGTGTGTTATGACCAGGATAGCCGCCTCGTGGAGACATCACGCTGCAACAGTCACGGTGGGTTGACAGTCAAGACGAGCCTGAGACATTTGATTATAGTGGATGTGAGAGAAGTCAAGAAATCACCACAATTACTTTTCAGACTGGTCTCACTCACAGTCCTCTATCCACCATTGGTCGTTATAACAGATTGGCAGTTGGTTTAGCCAGTGACTGTGTGTTTTTTCCAGGTTTTCAAAAAGCAGACAAAACTTTTGTTAATGGCAGATAAAACTCAAATATAAATTAAAAAGAGGTTGTCTATGCCCAGAGGAAATGTAATATCTAGAATATGAAAAAGAAGTTTAACATAAAAAAAACAATCATTTCTCATAACAGACACTTATGAGTTTAGGCACAGTTATGCATATGAGCTTTCTAAATTTTGTAGGGATTTTGGAGGATTTAATAAGCAATGCATTTCTGAAGCATGGATGTTTACTGAAACTAATCTTAGACTAAAGACAGTAAAGAGCTCGTCTCAATAAGTGTGCTGCACGCCTACAGATGGTCAAAGCAAAACAAAAGCAATGTGTAAGTATAGAGTGCTCCAAAACAGTGTTCATAGTCTAATTCTGCTCAGGCATCTCTCGTAAACCAACAGAGCTCTGTTCCTCTCAGCCCAAAATTGCGGAAAAGTGCAGCGCAGGATCAAAGCAGGTGGAATGTTTTGGGAAACGTTTAAACTCTGTGACGTTAAAAACCGTGTCTCAATCTGGATTGTGGATTGTATGCACTCGATTTGAGGCCGGTTAGCAGCTCAAACGCTCTGCATCCCTGGTGTGATGATGTGCTGACGGAGGCAAAGCTTTTCTCTTCCACCTGCTGCCTCCGAGACAATCAGATTCCCGACTCTTGGCTCTTAACTCTCGTTTTGTGGGGCTGTCAGATTGTTGTGCTGCCAGAGGCGATTTGAGTGTGTTTTTAATCCCATTATAGGGAAGAGAAGACAGGAATATAGGAAATCTGTGCACTGGGTTCAAGAGTGCATGTGGATGCAGATATTGGGAACATGTTTTTATATTGATGTTTTTTTGTTTTGTTTTTGGTGGGTTGTGTATTAATTTTTAAAGGGATTTTCAAGTCAATGTATTATTTAAAGGCACTGTGGGAGACAGGTGGTATAGCAGCCAGTTCTCACAGTTTATTCTAACTAATAATAACTGTCACCAGGTTATATTATGCAACTGTTATGTCATATAATTAATACTTATAAATATACATTTCTGGGAATGTATATAATGGCAGTTGAGACCAATCACTATGCTGTATGTTTATTTTTTCCATTTGTGGAAGGCAGAATTAATTTCTGACTTCTGATTGGTCCACAGGTTACATTGAAGAAGCGTGTATCATTCCCTGTCCGTCTGACTGCAAACTCAGCGAGTGGTCAAACTGGTCTCGCTGCAGCAAGTCCTGCGGAAGTGGGGTGAAAGTCCGATCAAAGTGGCTTCGGGAAAAACCTTACAATGGTGGACGGCCCTGCCCCAAACTGGACCATGTTAATCAGGTATGTAGAAGCTCTGAATTCGTAGATTTTTAATGCTTACCCAGTTTTTTTACCCAGTTCTGGGTAAGCGCTCATCTTGTTTTAATGATTAATTAGCAGACTGTTGTAAATATTTAATCAAAGAAACAAACAGAATAATATGATAACAGAAAGAGGGCTGCAGTATGTTAATATCACGGGATATTGTATTCGACATCACAGCATTACATTTTTAAAGGCTTTAGAGCGAAGTGAATTTTGAAAGTTAAGTGATTGATCTAACTTGTCTATTCTCTGTGTTCATCGCTTGATCTTCGTTCTTGTTATGGTGGGAATCCTGCTACAGGCTCAGGTAAACATCTTACTGATGATTGATTATTAATATCTATAATTTGTATTATGTTATAATTGATTCTTATAACTATTATCATATAAATGACTATGAAACACAGGGATAATTCCACAAATTATTGTTAATGTTGCACTTTTTTCACAAAATCGCTTTGATTAGTTATTAATATGTTGATTAATGTTTAAATCTTGATAATATTATGCCTTAGATTATGAGTGTGCATTATAAAATACATTATACACCTCATTAGCATGGCTCATGAATATTAAGTAGGTGGTGTAACGTTCACGCAGTAGTTCTTAATGTTTAGCTCAAGGACTAATAAGTGGGCGTTACCATTTTCTGCTTGCATATTCATTTGGTCTACTGCCAAGCCATTGGTTTGAAGTCGTTGTCTTTGTACCCAAGCAAACCAATAAGATAAGCTCTTGAAATAATATGATTATTGAGGAAAAAATAAAATGGCTACTCCTTTCCTGCTGAAATCTCTTCAGGTATATGAAGTGGTGCCGTGTCTTAGTGACTGCAGTCAGTATGTTTGGGTGGCCGAGCCCTGGAGTGTTTGGAAGGTCAGTAACGTTGATCTGAAGGAGAACTGCGGGGAAGGTGTACAGACCAGGAAAGTGAGGTATGACTAACCCAAACAAAACACCTTCATTATTATTTATAATAAATATCAGTTGTTTCGCTCTGTGGAAAATTCAGGTTCAAGTTCCATAGCGGAACGTTTGTTTGATTTTTGTTTGATGTTTGTTTGTTTTTATGAAGATGCATGCAGAATACGGTGGACGGACCTTCAGACCCTGTGGAGGACTATCTCTGTGACCCAGAAGAGATGCCTCTTGGGGCCCGAGAGAGCAAACTGCCCTGTCCGGATGACTGTGTTCTTACTGACTGGGGCCCTTGGAGTCAATGCCCACTGGTGAGAAAACACATTGTATGAAAACACAGCCCTATTTCCCCCAAACCCCATTAAGATAATTTGGCCCTAGCCTCATTTTTTTACACAGTGTGGTGCAAATGATGAGGCTGAGCTTAACATTTTTCAGTGCACACTTAGCCCTAACGCCCAACCTTTGTCTGAAACATAAACGTATGTTGATTGGCCAGCGGGTGGTGAGACCTCTTCCACTTATTTTTCCATTTCCAGTTGAGACACAGCATGTTTTTTAGAGCAGCTGGGCTCTGGTAGCTCGGCTAACACCAGTCAAACACGCTTTCTATTATTGTTCAGGAGTGAAACAGCAGTCAGTAAATACAGAAGAAAAAAGCAGTAACAAAAATGGGTTCAGATTGTGGTGGGGGTTTGTTGCTTGTAGCAATTCAGTCGCATAAGTGCGCATAAGCGTTATTGAGGATTCTCTCGGGGTGATGAAGAGGGGGGAGTCTCCCTCAGTGTGATTTGCAGGCATGTTGCCACCAAACTGCAAGGGAATCTAATTGCCATGGATACTGCGAGCATCCATGCTGTGAAAATGCAGGAAGACTTATACATCAGAGAAGAATTTATGTCCCTGCCAACATCTAAAATGACAAGGAAAATTCAAAGACAAAATTAATCTGCTGCACATATGCTGAACATTTGAAATGCTGAACATGCTGAAATGCTGAACGCATATGCTGAACATTTGTTTTTTGTTGTTTATTTGTTCATGTCTGCTTTTGTCAAAGCCATGCAATGCAAACGGGACAAGACTCAGAACCGCCAGCCCAATACGCCAGCCTGGGGAAGAAAAACAGTGTCCTTCAACTACAGAGAGGGAGCCGTGTATTCTGAACACCAACTGCTTTCATTACTCCTACAATATTACAGGTAACTATTGAGGGTTATTGAGGATCCATGTCATGAGAAAAGGGGGAAATTGATTGCCAAGATAAGTTGTGTGCAGTAATGCAGATGTTTATTTGCACACATTTTATTATTGCTAGTTTTGTGTCTGATTTACTAAAGGAAATAAATGTAGGTAATGGAAAATCCCAATGTTATCTGCAATTAGCCAGATTTACATTTCTAAATTTACATACAAATAATATCTTAAATATACAAATAATTCTCTCACACACAATTAAAAACAACCGATTATCTTAAATACACAAGACACCATTTGTACTTGCTTAAACTAGTGTGTTTAAAAATTGCACAAATTTGCCCCAAAGGAATCACTCTTATTTGATTGGCTGATTCTGGCTAAAAAAATTCCTGGCAGTTGATTGGTCACTTTTGAAATAGGGCTCTGATGAATGTTGTGGATAGTAATAATAATGTTTGTGATATTACACACCCAGACTGGAGCACATGTCAGCTAAGTGACAGAGCTGTGTGTGGGGTCGGATTCAAAACACGGATGCTGGACTGTGTTCGCAGTGATTCCAAGTCTGTGGACCTCAGGTTTTGCGAGGAGGTGTGGTAATATTGCTTGAAATTTTCATATTTATAATATTTAAATTACATGAGTTCACATCTGACTGTACCAAGAATGCAGTTCCAACAGCCTGCATGGTGTTTTTTGTGCATAAATATATTGTGGTAATTATGCTGTCCTCCAAAACACCATTAAAATAAATTAAAACTGTGTTGGAACCTTGTTACACACTCCCTGGTGTCCCATGTACCCACCTAACAAACTGAGCTCTGTTATTGTAGCTTGGTCTTGAGAAGAAATGGCAGATGAACGCTTCCTGTGTGGTCGAATGCCCTGTCAACTGCCAACTGTCTGAATGGTCGCCGTGGTCCGAGTGCTCCCACACCTGTGGTCTTGCAGGTGAGCTAGCACCTCAACACTCTCCGGCACGCTGGTGTTGGAGTTAAGCCAACAGATACTATAATTTTACACGTTCTGTGATTAAATTTGTCCGGCTTGGTTAATTCACACTCTCAGCACTAACTCTCCTGGTTTGAATTAGTATGATAGACAATTTCAAAAGCCTCAGGAGGGCTTTTGGGTCCTGCGGTTCAAAACGTTGTCTTTCATGTCAGCTAGCATGACTGGTTCCTCAAATGGCATGTTTAAGAGTGTTACAGTGAGCCCTTAGCTGTCTTGTGGAATTATCAGAGCACAAAAAATTTGATGGTGTGAGAACAATTGTGTTCTCGTCTGAAGCCAGAATGGAGATAATGATGTCTTTCAGTGTAATTCCACCTGCTTTGACGATTGATTAGGGGCCCATTATGTTTGTGTGCTCGGTGCCTCAGAGACCACTCCAATATACAGGGTCTTTGAGAACCAATGGCCAGTGACTGGTAGAGCAAACCCAGTTCATTGCACCATCTTTAATCTCTCCCCAGGCAGAGGATTCTCACAAAGACAGAGAATCAGCAGGTAATCTTTAGCTCTGAGCAGAAAGAACCATCCAACCAACACAAATGCTAAAGGGTTCAGGAACTGGCACACATTTGTTTCAGTTTGTCATTGAAGGCAAATCAAAATGCAATAGTTCAATTGTGGGTGGAGCCAAAAACCAAAGGCAACACAGTCTCACCTAGATGAGCCATAGACTCCCCACAAACTGTTTTTTAACCTTAAAAGACTTACTCAGCTTGTAAGCAGCACTTATGCAACCTAATTTTGTTCATTGTGGCATGATTTATCTTAGATAGCCCTGCCCTTAAAATCCAAACAAACTGTGATTGGTCACTTCACATGTCAGTCAAACAGCTCTCAGTGTGTGAGTGGCCTGTTCATAGCCTGTTTAAACTGATAAAAACAGACAACTAACGTGAGACCACAATCTAAACACAACCGTTTGTTTTGGCTGCCTCATGTCTCACTAGGTTCACACTGTTTGTATCGCGGCTACCAGTAGAAAAATGGCAAATAGACAGAAAAGGATGAAAAATAAGAAATAAATAGAATAAAGCTAGATGTGAGCAATCCCTACAGCTACAAACTCACACAAAGCCTCACAATTACTTATGTGGGAGAGTTTTCCCAACAGAACCCAGAACATAACAAGAGGAAGCAGGGCGCTGGGAGTTGATTTAGTTTGTGGTTGTTGGAAAGCGAGGAGCTTCACTGAAGGTTCTCCACGGGGGAAAGTCCATCACGGTGGGCTGCGGTGAAGATGAATTGCATCTGGTACGAGTAGCTTCAGGGCAGAGTGTCAGCCGGGGACAGGCTGTGATCATGCTAAACATTACGAAGTGCCTAGCTGTGCAAGTTAGAGTTGGCTAGGCTATTCTCCAGTTAGTGTGGAGGGCGTTTTATTTTGCGGATGGTTAATTTGATGTCCATTATAAACACAACACAGGAGCCTGGTGACCTTTACTAGTGGAAGATATATGCTTATGGGCCTGTACAGAGACTCAGAGACTGAGAGAGACATTTAGAGGTTGGAGTTAGTGGACGCTACATTAGAGTCCTGTGGTCAATAGTCTATATTTCAAGTTAACGGTTTACTTTTACTGAAACTAGGCAGGTTTGTATGTTCTAGGTAGGCAAAAGGCACATAAATACCTTTAAGTGGTTCCTAGGATCATCTAGCAATTACACTCACACACATTCTTGTTTTGTAATGGTTCTGTTATTAAGTTCTTTGTTGTACCGCCCGCCATGCAAAATAACAGTTCTGGTAAGAAAAGGGTGTGGCAGACTTCTGCTCGTTCATCTCCCACTGGGTCTGCCGACTAATTGACAGAGTTTTATTGCAAGTGTCCCCTGCACGCCAGTTTTAAACAGCAGGATGTATTGTGCCTGGAAGATTCTGCACTCCATTTCTCTCCATCCCTCTCTGCAGCCCTCCAGAATCGATTAAGAAAATCAAGAGAGAGAGATGAATATTCAAAGTGGTTTCGGGGCTTGAAAAATGCCTGGCAGATTAAGTTATTCACAGAAGTGCAGGAATATTGCTGCACAGAAATAAGGTCACGCGTCATTTTCGGTTCTCCTTTAGAGATGGATTGAGTTACCTGAGATGGTGGGTATGTAACGTGAGAGGATTCACTTACAGTAAAAGCCTTTATTTCATTCCTTGAGTCTGATGGAGGTTTGAATATACAAGCATGAGGAAAACTAGGGCGTTGGGCTGCCATTGTTTGTGTGGATTTGAAATAACATTGGTAATTTCCTATTAAAATGCCTGAACATATGTTCTGTATTAAAACATAGAATTTTGATAAAGAAACAAAGAAATAATTATACATAGTCAAAAACCATTGAACACCATGCAATGAAACAATATTTGTACAACAATATTGTATTTAAGCAATACGATATTGTAGAATATAATATCATCTGTAGCTTAACAACTGATTCAGAACTATGGTTATACATTAATTTTATGGTAACACAAACTGATAGCATCTACTGTATTAACTGACTGTAAATCTGTCTTCATCACAGGGAAGCTCTGGAGGAGAAGAACCGTGATCCAGGCCTCTCAGGGAGACGGACGGCCATGTTCCTCACACCTGGAACAGTGGAAACCCTGTCCTGTAAAGCCCTGCTTCAGCTGGAGATACAGCGCTTGGTCACCCTGCACATCTGAGGCGAGTTTACTTCAGTTTTCTTACTGACATGAAACAACAAACTGAAGATCTCTGCTTTGTAACAATCACCTGATTTGCTCTACGGCAAACCGTTGGGAACATTTTCATTCTTTGCTGAGGCGTCTTTCCCTGCAGCGGTTCATGTCATCTTCAGGAATGTTTAGGTATATTTAGAATATTCCTCAACACACTCTAGGTTCGCCCTTTTCAGAGATTTCTGCTGTCATCTTTCTGCTGTCTGTCTGGCTTTCTGGAACCCGACGGGGGGTTTAATTAAAGACCACAGACAGACGACACGTCCTCTCTCTCCCCTCCTTGCCACCCCACCCTTCATGCCCCCGTCACTGTGCAGACTGTGAGAGAATATTGACTCTGCTCTTTGTTCTCTGGTGCCTGTCTCTATACCTGTGTCTTCTGACAGCCCTCAGCAGCCTTATGGCGCATTGCTTCTCACTTGTGCCTTATGTTTTAAGACACTTTCAGCAGGTATGAAAAAATAATGTAGGGAGCTGACAGTACGGAGCGTGAAACAGAGATTGGAATGAGAAACAATACTGTTTTTACTGTTTTTTTGTAGAATCTGGAGTTTATGACCTGTTTTGTTAAGAACTTTTGACCTTTTCAGGTGTAGATTTCCAAAGTTGTTGTCTCTTATGTAGAACTTGTGGAGCTTCAACCATTGGGAATAATAATTTAAGTTTGATGAAGCTGGTTTACCAGCGAACAGGATATTCGGAGAACATTTATTAACATTCTCAAAGCGTTATCTCAAAGTTATCAAAAAGGTTTAGCAGTAACATTAGTAAAATGTTTTTTACAGTATATCTTCTCACAAATAAGTTACATAAAAAAACAAAGAAGTGTTCTAATAACCCAGCAATAATGTTGATGCAATTTATTTTAAAAAATGATGTTTTGAACATTTCTAGAACTTTCAGAATAACATTTTTAATATTTTTGTTGATGGAAACTTAAAATTGTTAAGCCGGCATGTCTGCTTGATAAACAAATTATAACGTCTGAGAGAGATCAAACCAACATCTCCATGGAGTCTATTCTGAGTTATCTGTAGGTACAGAACAGGTGTATCTCTCACCACAGATGGTGTCTTTGGCAGATATTAATGTGATAATTCACTGTTTGCTTAGGGAGCACGGTGTGGAGAGGGCCTGCGCTTCCGAAACGTGTCCTGCTTCGTGTCTGATGGTTCAGGGAAAGACCAGGGCAATATGGTGGATGAGGAACTCTGTGGTGACCTGGAGCAGACGGTGGATGGAGATAAACAGATCATTCTGCAGGAGTCTTGCACAGTTCCCTGCCCAGGTAACATCTACAGCTACTCTGAAATTGTCCCACACTGATGTGAATCTTTAGTGTCCAAATTAAATGCTGTATGTCCCATCTTGAAGCTGCAAGTCTAAACAGATTTCTCAATGCTAGTCTCTCTGGGTATATTAAAGAAAGTTTATAAGCTTCTGTTTTTCTTTCTGTATGCTTGCTTTTAAATCAGTCAGACCTACTTTGGCATAAAAAAGGCAAAAATCACACAGCTGCAATTTAACAACCTCATATATGCTGCTGTCCAACCTCTGTTGTAAAAAACCCTGTTGTAGCTCCTTTGCAGCTACTTCCTGTCTTACCTCACACAGGCAGTATTTCAAGCTTCATGTCATTTTTGTTCGTGTCAAACTTTGTGAATAATTGTACTGCAGTTTCACAGGAAAGGCAAGGAAACAAAAGGCTTACAAAAACCTTTAGAAAGCGTTTCAGTTCAGAAAGTGAGTTTGAGTGACAGATATTAAGACAACATTTTGACATGTTCTGCGTGGCAGAGGGAGTGAGTTGTGACAGGCTTGTGCAATTGTGACAATAATGATGTGCTAGCATGTGTGTGGTGGTCTGAGGTGTGTGTTGAAGTTAGTACAGGTCTAGAAAGTAACCCAATCCTGACCTTTGACCCCATCATTCCTGATTGACGCTTGCACCCACATTTCCTGTTTTATCTCAATTTCTATAACTCCAGCTGTGACATACTGCTGTCAACTTGCTTTATCAGTGTCTTCCCTCTGTTTGTGTTTTCTTTCTCATTTGTATATTCATTTCATTTATAGCGTGTGGTACACTACCACACACACACCAGTGTGGTGTCTGTGCTCTGAGATATCGCATCTGCCTCTGGAATTTCCTGTGCGCACGTGCTCTGATAATCGTGGCAGGATTATGGCTTTATTGAAGGGCAACGTTATGAATAATTAATACTTTGGGAAATATTCACAAATCAGTGCCGCAATTACAATAGGACAGCCTGACCTAGTTCGTGGAAAACCCCAGGGACCACACACAAAAAAATAAAAGTGGGATTTGAGTTTGGGTGTTCCAAATATTCTTGATAAAAACTTGAAACACCTTAAGCTCAAAAAGTTAGCTGTAGAGAAAACCATTTGGAAAAACTATTACTGGCTAAACTATTATTAACTGACTTGTAGCTCATGTCAGGCTCAATGTGTTTAGTCCTAGTACTAATTAAACTACTTCACCACAATTAAAGCGGTTAATGAATCACTCATTAATATTCTAACACAAGTATCTGGGTTCTCCAGGTGAGTGTTACCTGACGGATTGGACCGTGTGGAGCCCCTGTCAGCTGAGCTGTATCAGCGGCGACGATCTGGGCTTCGGTTCCGTGCAGGTGCGTTCTCGTGCTGTTCTAGCTCAAGAACCTGAGAATCTCCTCCAGTGTCCAGAACAGGAATGGGAAGCCAGACCATGTACAGGTGGGTCCACACAAACGGATTAATTAAGAACCAGTGAAGTTACTGACTAAATCATGTTTTATTGTGTTTGAAGAGGGCCAGTGCTATGAGTATAAATGGATGACTGGTCCATGGAAAGGCTCATCTCGCCAAGTTTGGTGCCAGCGCTCAGATGGATTAAACGTCACAGGTGTGTGAGTGTGTAGTTGTGTGTGTGTGCGCTCATTCTAAACTTCTTCAACCTCCAGAATAATCCAACCTCTTACCTCAACCAGTCAGGAAGATGATACTAAACCAATATGAGTTTTTTTTATCTAGAAGCACAGACAACATCTGTCAAATTCAGAAAAAACAGCACTGTGACAGAATTGTCAATATTCTCTATCTCAGAGAGGGTTTAATGACAGACGGTTTGAGATGAAGTTAAAGACTCGTGTTGTCAATTCCTGTCAGATCCCGGAAGGCCGAAGTGAATGAGGCCTCCTCTTATACATCTGTGTGTACTTAATGGAAATAAGCTTTTAATCCATGACAATGTCACACTCACATTCTAATCCCATTCACCATTTTGCCAGCTGTCCTCCCATGTATGTATTAATATGCATCTTTTTCTCTTTAATTAATTTGCTCTTTGTTGTACTTCTGCCAAATGGCAGTTCAGTAAAAGCTTCAAGACTGTAACCAATCCCTCTAAAGCAACCAGCTCTCCATTCATGCATATGTATAAGTTATATTAAGGTGTGCAGCGGTATAAATAGTCATAAAAGCTGCTAATTATTAAACATGTTTCTGCAGTTGCCTACAGTTTACAGTGACCACAGTTGGCTTTTTTTGTTGGCTAGTTTGTTGGTTAGTTGATGTGATGGTTAACTGGTTTCTTTTCAGTAGTGTGAAATAGATTATTTTACAAGATATTTTTTATTTTAAAAAAACATTAAACTAAACTAAATAAAGCCATAATCTTTTAAGAAATGCAAAAAGTAATGATTTCAATTGCTTAAAATGACAACCAATTTCCCTAAGTAACCTAATAACCAGGTCTTTGATAAACACCAGATCTAACACATCTAGTTTCCGCTGTCACTTGAACAATTGTCATCACAACTGGCAGTCGCAGTCAAGACTGATTTAAGCTTTAGGAAGCGGTTTTATTTCACCTCTCTCATTGCTGATTGGTTGTATTGATTCTCCCCAGCTTAGTGAAAATAAAACCACTGTATTGGCCACTGGCTGCCCATTTCAGCACTTTTATAGATCCAGCAGATTCCCACAGGCCACTGTTAGTACAGAAAATGATAGAAAGTGAGGGAGAGAAAAGTGATGGAGAGAGGCTTGTTCATATAGCTTCAAATTGTAGACACAATTGTAGATCCCAATGGTGGGTTCTGCACAGTCTCAGTTCAGCATTATATATACATATGGGGCTCAGCAGGAGAGATGCCTGTGTGTGCTTGTATAGACAGTCAGTCATGAATGATGAATTAATGATACTGTATTGTGCCTAGAGGTTTCTTTTGCGTTTTTTGTTGTACATTTACTGTTCATGCTCAGTTAATGTGAGGCTATAATTCGAAAACTTTTGTAAAATTACATTCTACATTAATAAATAACAGCGTGTTAATACTGTATGTTTTGTACATGCTGAGGGAATCGAACCCGTGACCTTGGTATTGTTAGCGCAGTTGTTTAGCATTTGAGCTGTGCTAACAAGGCTCAGTTTGACAGTAGGGAGGAAGTGAGATGACGAGTGTCTTACACTGCTTTGCATTTCCAGTGAGAGAGACAGAAAAAGAAGTGCATTGTGGGTCAACAAAAAACAAAATGCTCTTTGATGCCTTTTCCTCCAGGACAATACATTGTCAGAAAATGTGCTTGTGTGTGTCTGTATGCATGCATTCGTTTGTGTTTCTGTATGCCATGTCTTCTCAACATTAAAAGCTGACCTTTGACCTTTTATCCTGCAGGTGGATGCCCAATGACAAGCGAGCCTGTGTCGGACAGATCTTGCGACCCAGCCTGTGACAAACCACGCTCATACTGCACTGAGGTTAGTGTGTGTGTGTCCTAATGGACAGATGGAAACAAACTCAGTGAAAATTACATTCCCTTCAGGAGAGGTGGGAAAAAGTACAGAGAGTATAATGGAAAAGTTCTGAAATGTGAGAACCAGGAAACACAGCCGTTATTATAGGTGAATCCGATAGCCACTTGTATACGCTTTTAAAGGTAAAAACTTCAGAGGAGAAAATAATAAAGTTTAGGTTTGACTTGTGATTGCTTTAGTGGTCTGTTTTTGCCAAGAAAAATAACAGTGTTATCTCTATGTATGGACTCGGGGAAGTGGTTTTTATCACACAGACTGTGACCAATGTCAGAGGATATTAGAAGCAGCTACACTATACCACCACATCCCGGCAGGACCACAGACACACCATAGGGAACACAAGTCACTATCAGTTCAGAGAGATTTATTATTATAGACAGCAGTTCTGTTATTGTGTGGCTGGTGTTTTTTGAACGTTTTTATGCTTTAAATACACTTCTAAGGTCTTCTAAAATACTTTATTAAACCATACTTATTTTCTTCTTTTTAAAAAAACTTGATGTTTTGTTTTTTTTGTATAGTTGATTTTTTTGTCAATGCAATTTTTACACCTTTTTTAACTGAAATCTTACAAATACTGCAAGGGCTATTGTACACATTATGTTTACATTCAAGCATTAAGCTTTAATCTGAAGTGACTTACAAGAGGAGCAAAACAAAGAAGCGATAAATCATAAATAGATTAGCACTAAACATACAAGCGTAACTGTATATGTCCCATTTGTTTCTTAAGGACAATACATGGAATGTAGCTGTCAGTTGTGAGTGTATACCTCCTACTGTGTGTGAACCCACTTACTGTGGGTTTAAACTACATTCATATCAGATTCTGTTACATTCAGCCCTGCTCTCATGTACCCACCTCTGGAGATGTAAATGCCCCAGTGCTTTCTGGTTGTCCCATGAGTGTCGAACTGACGAGGGCTGTGTTCGGCCGTGCAGCCGATTATCCTCCCAAGATTGCTGTGGGAATAAGAGACCCCCCGCAGACCACCAGCACGGCATGAGGAAACACACATAGGGAATCTCGGGGGTTTCCACACACACACACACACATACACACACACATAAGCGCATACACACACACACACACACACACACAGTATGAAGGGCAATATATTCATTCAGACGATGGCTTCCCTATAAAGCAACAAATGTTGTGATATATCTTTATCACATCTCTGTTTTGGCAACACCCTCATTCTCAAACATGCGTTTGCACAGTTGTGGAGAATCTTAAGGATTTAGACCAAACTAGCATGAAAGGAAAAATTTGAAGGGTTTAAAATCACAGCTAGATGCAACAAGCGTATTTTTAGCATCTAACTAGGGCCGTGTGAAGTGAAAAAAGAGCTGTGTGACACTGGTAAAGAAGAAGATAACAGCTGTGGTCGCAGGAGACGAAATCGAATTCAATTAGCAGCAAACAGAAAGGCAAACAGGCAAACAGAATGCAGTCAGAAAGCTGTTTTAACTTTTGAGGAGCTGGAATTATAGATCTTGTCCTATGGCCAGACTTTTGTCTATCAGCATAGAATATGGTCCAAACGGAAGCTTATTTAGAAAAAAACGGCCACTTTGACAGGAAGGAGCATCTRATAGACATGTTAAATAACCAATTTGTTTTATGTCCTTTATCTGAAGTAGGCATTGTAATCAGAGGTAATAGCTGTTGAGTATCAATTATTTCACAGACACAGCAACATTTTATATAATCAGACTACAAGACGACTGTTAAATTACTCTACCTTGTCAGAATATTCTGTATCAAAGACTGTTAGCTGTTGTGTTGCAAAACTGATGCAATGGCTCCCCCTACAGTTTGGTGTATGCGGTTGTGAGGAAGGCTTCACTGAGGTCATGACATCAGACGGTGTGTTGGACCAGTGCACGGTCATACCAGTGCTGGAGATCCCCACCGCAAGCGATACCAAGACTGATGTGAAGACGATCCGAGCCCTCAGCCCCACCCAGCCCACCACCAACCTTCCCGGCCGCTCGGGCCGCACCTGGTTCCTGCAGCCCTTCGGACCTGGTAAATTTGTGGCTCCTCAAGACCATCTTGGAAATGCATTGTAGAGTCCCTTATAGGGGCTTAGATGATAGTTTTAGAACTGGAAACTAATATTGTTACACTAACTAATGCTAACTGTTTTAACCCAGTCACTGTAAACACTCTGTGTGTGTGTGTTGTGCACAGATGGCACACTGAAGACCTGGGTGTATGGTGTAGCAGCTGGAGCTTTGGTGCTACTAGTATTCATTGTCTCTATGACTTACTTAGCCTGGTAAGAGCATTATTTTCTAACTACTCTAAAATGTCATTATTTATGTTCTGTAACTTTCCTGCTTTTCCTGCTTACCTTCCTATTTACCTCATTTTTTAAAATTTAAATTGGTCAATATTAAGTAACTTTTTTAATTTGCTACTCAGTTTGTTTCACTCTTTCATTTGTTTCCCAACCCCTACGTATCTATCAGTTTTTGTATTCTGGCCCGGCGCTTTCTTCTGAGCCCAGACCATTTCATTTCCTCTGTGGTTTGGGTCGGAACCGACGACCAAGAGCTCATTTATACCTGCCCTGACTGTCAGCGCATTGAGAGTGAGATCAACTAGTGCTCTCAGCTCAGTCCCCTCCCCTGTGGCCAATCATGTCCTTCACATTTGCCTTGTCACTGTCACATGTGTCTTTTTGACCAATCTCGTGGAGCGGTTTGGAGAAGGTGAGGCGGTAGCTTAGCTGATAGAAATTAAACTGTAGTTCAGTAGTGAAGTTTTATGCTAGCATCCTTCCCGTATTTATTAGTATAGATCTGATTGATTTTATAGTGCCAGGTGGAAATTTAATTTAAACTTGGCCACTGTTTCAGACAGTTTTTATACCCACACTGTCCCCTGATGGTCAGGTACAGCATAACATGTTTCATCCATGAAAGGAACAGTCCAACAAAGATTCTGTTACCATTTACTCATCCCTAATGTTGACCAAACCCAACTGACTGACCTATAAATTATATGTGTGGCTTATATCTGTGAGTAAATGATGTATCTTAAAGGGGGGTGAATTATCCCTGAATCTTATACATTTGTAGTATATTTGTGTTTTTGTAGTACATAGTATTTCAGTCCATTAGTTTGAATAAAAAAATTTAATTCATTTTTGATCATGACACTTGGGTTTAGAGAATGTTGTATTAACGTTGTCTTATCTCTGTGACTACTTCCTGTTCCCCTCATTTCTGTAGCATATGCTGTTTCTGTCAGCATGACAGCTCATGACTAATCGGCTAACCAGATTATTAGCATCTTTTTGTCATATCAAAAAGGCCCTAATTAATATGTGCCATACAAGCTGCAAATAATACATTACACACTTAGTAACTTGACAAATGTGCACTAGAAAAATACAATAGTGCTGAACGCCACAGCAGCCTCATTATTAGTATAAGAACCAGACGCTAGCATGGCATCTAGAAGCAGTGCATGAACGATTAATGACACCAACCAAACAAAACAAAACAAAAATGTCTCTGTAAGGGATTTAATTCAATATTACGAAGTAATCAAAAAACTTAGATTTAACAATTTTCAAAATTGTGTACATTTTGTTTAATTCTGTTTGTTTAAGGAAATATTACATCAAATGTGTGAAGTGAAACAGCTCTGTGATCTTATAACATTTTATTGCATAACATTGCATGACATGACGTGATCTCACAATAACATGTTCTTTCTTTGTTTCTGCAGCAAAAAGCCAAAGAAGCCTCAGAGAAGACAGATGAATAACAGACTTAGACCTTTGACTCTGGCTTACGACGGCGATGCAGACATGTAACCTGACCGCTTGCGTTCACACTCCCAATTGGCTATCGGGAACAGCCTCAAATTAAAAACTCAAGCAAATTTATCAATTGCTTTTTTTAAGACGCTAACAGAACCTCAAAGAGAGACTCAGCTCATGTTTATACAATATTTCCCTGTTTTTTTTTTAAGTTAACATTTTTGGACTTTGTTTCACGAGAGCCTTGACAAACTCTGATCTTCAGGGAGTCCGCCTGCCCTCTGCCATCACAATTCTTTCTGCAACATGAACTTATCTTTCAGGGGAAACTTTCAGGAGAATATATTTCAAGTGGGAGGTTTTGCTGAGAAAGCACAAAATATGCCCTTTGTCTCTCTGAAGTCACACTTCCTGTCAGCTCCTGCAATGTGCCCGACAGCTGGTGCTCTGAGACATGTTGTAAGTGGCTGTTGGGTCGTGTCTCATTTAGGCTTCTTTAAGAAACAGACACCATTAAACTGGCTAGAATCATTTTCAGCCCTTCGATCACTGATGGATTTTTCCTCACAACATGTTTTGTTAGAAGAGGGATATGGATGTGGAGTTTGTTTGGGCTCACTGGCGCCCCCTAGTGAAATGCTGACCTGCCTTTCTCCCCCTCACTGTATTCAGGCTCCATTTTGCACTATATTAGTGCAGCATGAACAATTACTTATAGCATTGCCATAGAAAACTGCCTCTCTCATATCAAGATGTGGCACAGTTTGTGCTAAACTCATTTCTTAGAAACATAAGAGAGAGCGAGAACAAAAGTAGCCCTTTTTTGATGGAACTCACCCATGTTTAATACATACACATTTACTGGTTACCTCTTGTTTGTGATAATGGGGCACCGTTAAAAAAAAGATGTTGTTTGTGGACTCCACAAACCTCCTGTTGTATGTACAGTCGCGGTCAACATTGTGTTGCTTTCTTTGCTTGAGTGACTCGATGTGTGTTATTTTCACCTTACAAATTTGGGTTGGTGAGGTTTTCCACATGTGTTAGTCTTTCTTCTCAAATTCAAAGGGCTCCATGTTCATGATCTGAGCGTTTGAAATTACTGATCTTACTGTGTCTATGTAAACCTGTTCTGTTTGCAGTTTGCTAACATGGCAACCTAACATGATAATGTTCAAAATTAACTTTTATTTACCTCTGATTTGAGGTATTAAATTATTGCAGCTTATTAAAGGGATAGTTCACCCAAAAATGATCAATAGTCATTGTTTATTCGTTCTAATGCTCTGCTAAGCCTCCAAAACATAAAAGGTACAATGTTAAGGAGTTAAATGGATCACCATTGACTGTAAAATGCAATGAAAGTGAACGGTGGCTAAAGTTGTCAGTCGCAAATGTGCATTTTGTGTTCCACAAAAAACAACATAACTCATTTCTTTTGGGTGAACTATCAGTGTAAGTTAAATCAAACTGGTACGTTACACGTTTAAATGAGAAGGAGAACTACAGGCTGTAATTATCACATGTGGGAAGCCATGAACATGCATGTAAGAGCTAATCGTGTGTCAACAGAATTGGTTACAAAGATGATGTGGATTCAGAATGAAAGACCAGTGTCACCAACTATATAAAATTGGGTGGAAAAGCACAGATAAATAGATTAGGGACAGTTTTTCCAAAATCCATATCTACAGTAAATGAATAATGGATCTCTGAAGGAATATTGTTAAATTTGCTTTTAATAATGGGTGAAAGGAATGTTTACTTGTGTTAATAATTGTTTTGTTAATTTGTAAATACATGAATGATCTTTTATTTAATGATAATTTGTTTATCAAATATAAATCTGCTCATTTCATTTTTTACTGCATAAAGTGTTTAGAATAAACTTCTCAAGTTTATTGTGTGTGTGTGTGTGTGTGTGTGTGTGTGTGTGTGTGTGTGTGTGTGTGTGTGTGTGTGTGTGTGTGTGTGTGTGTGTGTGTGTGTGTGTGTGTGTGTGTGTGTGTGTGTGTGAGAGAGAGAGAGAGAGAGAGAGTGAGAGTGCATCTACACTGACATTCGCTGGAGCGAAACAGGTTATTGTGTGAAAATGTTGCTTTCTCCTTTTCCTACAGGTTGTTTATATGTGTCTGATGAATTGCTGATAATAAAAAACATGCTGTGTAAGTGTCTCATTTATGTTTTAATTTTGTTGCATCATCAGTATCAAAAATTAATACATGCATAAATAGTTTAAAACCTTAACAAAATCATAACAGGGGCAAGAAGAGTGAAGAGAGCAGATACATTTATATCCGCAAACAGAAGTATAACGTGTGGAATCTGTTCTTGTGGAATCTGGAGTTGCAAATGTTCTGACCTACAGGAATAAACCTATATAAGGTAAATTTGAGGTAAATGTTGTGGGATTCTGACACTATTTAAAGAACAAATCCGGTAGAAGACATTCCTTAATGTGCCACCATCGGTGAAGAATTGAGTAAAGCTTATTGTCATTTTGCACTTGCCACAAATTGTCACTAGATGTCGCAAACACACAGTTTCAGATTCTCAGTCTACAACCGCATGGATGAGCAGATGAGTGGAAATAGTTGGTGATGGATTAATGCATTTAGAAATTTAGACTTATAAGATAATGGTTGCAGATATTGAAAACAGAAATCTTTGCATTTCTTAGCATCTGAAGACCTCTCAGCTGGAGATTAAAATCCAAAGAGATAGACAAACTGGCACTGCCTTCAGTATAAGTCATATCTGCCTTTTATCAACAGGGTCACAACGCTCCTGTGATTATAATCACAGCTCTAGGCCTATGGGAGTCCTATTATCACAATCATGTCTCCTGGCCCTCATTCCAATTGAATTCCAGAGCTATGGAAAGAAACACAGACTGACCTAATCAATTAAATCCCAGTGCATCTATGACTTTGTCCCAACCTCCGAGTTATCAAGATGGAGTTTAAATGTGATTAAGCAGGACAGATATCGGGAACAGGAAAGCAGATTCCTAGAAATGTCAACTCGGGGAAGGAAGTTCGTGTCCAGCACAGAGGAACTGATCATCTTTGGCAGATAGATCAAGCTTGGACTCCATTACAGCCATTAAAGTTTGATCTTTGGAGAGGCCTGGAACTGCAGTGTTTAAACCGAAGGAGATGTGACGGCTGTGGCAACTGGTGAAGATTAACGAAGACAGTAAAAGCGGATCTCAAAGGAAGTCGGTGTTTCTTATTTGTATGTGGAAGTTCTCGAAACTTCATCAAAAGGCCCCTGCGGATAAAATGAGACGAACTTGAAAGCGTTTGAGATTGAAAAAGCCTTTCGGATGCAGCACTTGGCAAAACCAACATTTGCAGCAGCGAGACATTTGTTATTGTTGTAATTCGCGATAATCTGCGTCATTAACGGAGTTTGCGCCAGACTGAGATGCAGATGCACTGAGCTGCTGTATGAGTTTCGGTCCCTCCGCGCATCCGAGTCCAGCCGTCAGTTTAATTGCCCTGCGGAAGCGCTTGATGCGCGCCAGCTGCATCCTGCGACCGGTGCCCTGATCCCGCATTTGTCCCTGTCAGGGCTTTCGGGATCCGCCCGCTCCGCCACTCATGTGAGCCATGCTGGCAGCCACCACCAGCCCGCACCAACTTAACTCCACGCTCAGTCTCTCTGTCTTATAAATCGGTACCAGAGCATTTTAATCCTTGGTATATATACAATATACTTCCTGAATGTCTGTAACTGTGTGTAAAGAAAAACATGATGATGTTTGGATACGTGAAATAACACCTGGCTGCTGTCACCTGGTGTAAGAAGGTTCGAGTTGGGCTCCATTGAAATCTGCCCTATTGTGTCACCACAGCCCCTATGGGTTCTGCACCCTTCTCTCTGAAACATCTGCCCACACAATCAGGCATTCAGCCATACCAGCTGAGCCGTGCCAATGTAGTGCCAGCGTCACTCAGCTGGCTCAATCGGTCCCTTCCTTGTCTTTATCCCTTGCTTCTCTTCCACCATTAGGAAATGGAAGCGTCTACCCTATAATCTGCTGTTCTCTGCAGTAGATTACATGGTTTGAGTGGATGTGAATGAGAGCGAGTGACAACCATAGGTAGGCTGTGTTAAATTAAACCCACTTGACCTCATGATTAGAAGGATGGGAGAATTGTCTTGTTAGCAGGTGTCGTCTCTCTGACAGGTTTGAGAATTACACTCCCATGTGTCCCATGTCTTTATCCGTAAACCCTAAACATTTGTGTCAAACTTAAATTCCCATGATGCCATGGGAGATGGGAGATGTGGTCTCAACATTTATATCATAGAAATGAAAGAACAAGTAAAAGCAGGTGAAATGTGATAACCCCGCCCCCAAACTCATGTCATTGGTTGAGCCAAAATGCTACTGTGCTGGGCAGGTCTGATGATGCTCAAACAAAACAGAATGATGTTTTATGACGGACGCTGTGTTCACATTTTGTTATCCGTCTTTAGTTGATTTACTTCTAGGTACCCTTCTGTATTAGGCAGAGATAACAGAATGCAACAATAACTAATTTCAAAAATGACAAATGTTCTTTGTATATAAAGGTTATCGCAAGAAAGAAAATTAATTTAAAGTCAAATGGTCCCTCAAGTTATTAATTATCTGGTCCTGTGGATTCGACTGAGCAGGGAGGTTAAGTAAATATTGCAGGTCTTGTCCTGTACAAGTGGCCTTCAGCCCTCATAGGTTATTTGAAATTATTAACCTTAACATTCAACAACAATAGCCCATATGCTCTGCATTCTGGTATAAAAGCTGATTATAAGCAATGTCCCCTCACCAGTGTTCTGTATATATCAGTGTGTCTGTAGAAAAGACTTCAGGTGTGTCAGGCCTGGATGATACATCCCTGCAGGCCGATCTGACGCATGCTAAGACTGTGAAGGCCACCACAGCTATTCACAGTCACATCCCATTTCAGCCCACTGTGTGAGTTACAGCCTGTATGACACGGTCGGCCCGTCGCCACGCTGTAGCAATGAGAACGCCACGGATTTATGGAGCCGGATCCCTGCTGCTCTTTTCTCTCACCTACCTGTTTTATTCTTTATTATAGCCATGCTTAGTGACAGACACACACACAGAATAGTCAGCATTTTCAGGTCTACTTACATTGTTCACTGACAGGTTTTGATGTTTATATACATTGTGATTCTAAGAGCCCAGCATTCACATCTAAATCTGCAACAGCCTTAACCTCTTGTAGTGCGTGGAAAGAATAATGCTTATCTTCATCAGCACATTTGTCCCTCTTTATCAAAAGGTAAACTTAGCCTAAACTAGTTTACAGGTCGTGGCACATTTCTGATGGTTCAGGGTGGGAGACTTGCTGAATATCTTTGTGACCGTGTTAGAAAACCAGCTAGACTATCTCAAACCAAGCTATTTTTCAGCAGATTGTACAAAACATCTTTGCCACAAATTCATTGCCAACCCAGAACCCACGTTTACAATGAATGACCTCAGGTTATGTACACTGGACTTTTATATTTATAAAAACATTTAATATTAGTGATCAGAAGGGTAAATATAGTAAGTCAATGCAATACTTATAAACTACGGAAAAAAAGGTTTGTTTGTATACAGTTAAAATAATACACCGCGAGGGGCTTCTTAAAACGGAAGTAGATCGGCACGCGGCGTGGGACCGACGCGTCTCCGCGCGTAAAGCACCAAAACCTCGCCGCTTGGCTCGCGACTTTGTTTTAAGTCGCCGCAGTCGCGTGATCCCATCGTAACGGACCAATTGTATCCGCTTCTCGGTGTTTTTTCGCCCCCGTCCTCGTCCCACCCACTCCGCTCTCCTCCCCGCGGCTGGCGCCGAGTTTCTCTCCGGATGTAGCACAGCGCGCGTGGCTCCGAGCGCGCGATATAAAGCCACCGCTGAGTGAAAGCGCGCGCGCGTCAAAGACCCCCTGTCCTCGTTTCAAAGAGGACTTTACCGACGCAGCGCGACCACCGAGCATCTCCCGTGCCACCTCAATGAAATATGACTGTGCTTCAGCCCTTTCTGGATTAATGCCTATGTAATCGTTGCGTTTGCTTTCCCTCCCTTATCCGTCTCCAAGTTTAAAGCCTGTTCTGCGATCATGGGCTTTATAATGTCAGGTTGGTTTAGGCTAAAGGTGTAACGCGGATACCGGGTGGATCTATGTCCCTGAAAGACAACAGAAACAACGCAGGGACATTAGTGGAAGTTTGAGATAAAGGAGGATGAGGGCGACGGGTTTGTGTGTCGTCTTTCTCCTCACTCCGGCTGTTTACTTGGTAAGCATCTTTATTTTTATACTAGTTTCACTTTAATATGACCACGTATATACAGAAGACGTTTAAGAGTATAACTCAAGGCGTGTTATTTTAAGATCAGACGTGTGGCACTTTATAAAGACACCGTGTCGCAGTATGAGATGCGTTTGACTTCATAACTAACATTTCAGGATTACAAAAATAACTTTTTATGCTGTTTTAATGCCCACAGAGGAGAATTTGTCCAATGACTGGTTGTTTGTTTCATTGAGACCTCGCGTTTTGACTTGTATATGAACGTACAGACAGAATGAGTTTCCAGAATGACTCGGTCCTCTGTGTTAGATGTGTAGTTGTTTGGTGTTTGTCCTCATGGGGGCGCCACAATAAACGGATGTAGGTGCATAAATGAAGCGGCAGTGACGGATCTTTACCCCGATCACAGTGTCTTTGTGTATTTCTAGTATTTCTACTATTCAGGGCCATTGGCAGAGAATAAACGCGCATGCTTGACTAAAACAAACTTTATACTTTATACAAACTATAGACTTTATAGAAAATAGTGACAAGAACATGATTTTACAACAGACCACGACATGATTTTAAATTACTCACCGTGGCCACATGATCTGTCATATATGAATTACTTATATTACACATATGAATTTTAAACAAATAAAACAGCTATTTATAATAGACTATTTATCATTTCACGATTGTGTTTTATTTATAAACGTGAATGTTAGGCTAGTATTTGTAAGGAAGAAAATGTTTATGTATTTGCTTTGTTTCATTTGATTTTCATGTAAAGAAATACATTCGTCTTGTCATGTCAAGAGTTTTTCTGAGTTTCATAGACACCCCGTTTGCTTTAAGCGTATAGTCACGTGTACATACAACTTTAACATGAACTATATTTATTTATTACAAGGTAAATTACAAAAACACATTTCTATAAACGTTTGCTTTTATAGAAAAGTGTAAAATTGTGTAAAATTATTTTATTCGTGTATGAATTGTATTTTTAATCTGAACCAAAATGTAATTGTAACAATATTTGACGTTTTATTTATAAACTGTTTAACACTACAGACTAATTCGTCCTTATAAAGAGTATTTGCAACCATATTTTATAGCAACACAGTATAAGAATCCCATTATTTACTCCCTTTTTTCCTTCTGGCCTGTGTAGTCTAGCTACTTTAAATTACACAGCTCCTTACAAGACACAATATTCCTCCTTCTCCCATATCGCCTGTTTCACCCAGCTTATGTATTTCACTATATGTTTTTAAATCAAATTTATTTATGTAACTTTAATAGTTAAAAAGTTAACGTTTTGCATGAGTTTCTTTAATGCGTTTTTATAAACGTTAACCATCTTGGTTTAATCACATTGCAACGTTTTACCTATCAGAGCATAGTACATATGAATACATTCGGGCCATGTTTTTCCTAAAGGACTTTATTTTAAAGAGTTAGGGACAGTAACGCAGATGTCTGAAGACGTGTGAGTCCTGTTGTTTCCATTAGTTCAGTAATGGACAGCAGTTCAGCACCACGGACAGCAGTTCAGCACCACGGACAGCCGTAGCGATTAACTCCCTCAGCTCGGATTCACGTGTGGATGTTTGTTTCTTGTGTGTATTTGTGATTCATTTTGTATAATTTAATTCAGTTTAGATGCTGTTTACTGTCACTGTGTCGGTGTGGTTGGTACAGAACAACCCTGTAAAGTAACGGGTTCAAGTTGCGCTAATGTCCGTATAAAACATCTAGTGTAACAGACCGCGCACGCGATTCTTTATCTGTTTCATTGCTTGACTTTTTACTTTTGCATATTAGTCGTATTTTCTAACATTTTGGATAATGTTAAAGTTTGTAAGGCTCCCTGGTTTCTTTTTTATATAGTCTTTTTTAGTAAAGTCGTTAATTGTCTTACCCAGTTTTCCTTCACTTTAATAACTATGAGAAATTTGCGCTGTTGCAAACTGCATGGCAAATAATGTTGCCATTGAAACGCACGCATACGCTTAAAATTGGTGCCTGTGGATGTCTTTAAAGACCCTGTCAGTCATCTGCTAGGCCTATCCGCACCTACGAGGATTAGAGTTGAACTTGGATACTGTATTTCTCGTGTAAGTCTCTTGTCAGAGCTTAAGCCTCTTGTCTGTATACCGGCTCGCCGGTATAACAGCGGTGCGCCGGTGCGCCGGTGCGCCAGTCAAACCTAACCGCAGTCCGGTTAGCGGACACATATAGCGGACACATATTTAAACCACAGCGCCTTTATATAAGTTATGAAGGACTCTTTACTACATTTATGTGTTGTCAGTATGTTTCTTTATCTTTTAGACGAATCCTGCTGATCTTTGCATTTAAAGGCGTACAGGCAAGTCTCACACAAGTCTCACACAAGTCTCACTCAAGTCTCTCTCGTCTTCCACTATTTTATATTTACGTAGATCATGTTTTCAGCACTTGTAATAGGTCAAAGGGAAAATAAATAAATGCATAACCTAACTATAACGTTTCCTGGACAGAAGTTGCAGTTTCTGAATTCAGACATGAGCACATATCTGTGTTACCCAAAGCGCGCTGCATTTCCATGACAACCATATTCACGCAATGCAAGGAAGGGTATATATGCAGAATTCATTATTTTGCAGAGCCCTGTTATTAAGACGAGCAAGCATTGAATAATCCTATGTAGTCTCAGCTGTGTGTTGCAGGAGCCAGTTCCTGGCACTGTAGTGGAAAAGCTGTGGTCAAGGTCTGAGCTAACCCACTTGAGTCTAATGACTGGTGAAGATGGCGTGAAATAGTTCAAGTAAAATCTCTTGGCGCTTAGTCCATTAGGTCTCATATGTATTCTTCAGAAACCACTAGCAAACCCTTAAGTCAGGAGCCCCAAAGGAGACATTTTGACACATAGGCTGTTTAAATTAGTTAAACATTAAATCCACCCTTATGAGGGCCTTAAATATTTATGAACTTTAAGTGTTATAATCAAGATTGTTCTGTTACGATAGAACGTAGGTTGACAAATGTCATAACTTGACTGAAGTGGAGACTGTGTTATGAGCAACGCTTTTGTATTCACGGCCACTGTCTTAACTTATTAAACACATAAAACCGTGTTTCCTGGTACAGTTTGTGTGTGTTTGATGTGTAATGTAAGTCAACGCCCTCACCTCAGGGGTAAGCTTTGATTTTGGGTGGTTGTGGAGTGGGAGAGTTAGTGAAGTGTGTGTCAGTAAAGTGTGTTAAGGCTGAATTATGTTAAGCTCTGAAGTTATAAAGAGAAACGTTGAGACCTACGAGAGGGAGGCGGAAATGTTAAAAAGCCCAGCTGTATAGTTAGTGTGCAAGCAATGTAATCAACACCCTCCCATGGCGCACACACACACACACACACACACACACACAAGCATTCACTGTTTAATAGACATGCGTTCACATCAGTGCCACAGTCCATTTCCCCCAACTCTATGGGATTCATGAAGTGCCTTCATATTGCAGTTAAGGACATCTGCATTATGTTAATGCACCTCTGTAGGTAATGGTACCATCAGCAGTTCTGCACCAGATAATTGGAGAAACTGAATTTGAAGACATTCTGCAAAACTCACTGCAGAGATGAGTCAAACATGCATCAGACTCGAAATGCGACGTCGCATGTGTTACCTTATCATTTACCTGTGACCCTTTTGGGACCCTGATGATAATGCTGAAGGTGTGTGGTGTGTGTAGCAGCATGGGGAACAGGTGACTGATGTTATATCTTTGTTAAATTGACAACTGAAGGTGCCCTTTATTTAGCAAGTGGATCCGTGGTGCTACACCTGTGTGTGGACGTTACTCTTAGCCCTGTGGAATACAGTTTTCTAACAAGCACAAGTCAAACCACTGCTTATTTTCTACATTGTGCTCATTTTTATTGATGGTGGTGAAGGGAAAAATCTTATCTGTTGATGGGAAGAAATGACTGAGAACTGAGGCACAAGCTCATCTGTTAGGGCAGACACTGCTGTGTCTTTTTCTTATTCAACCTTATTCAAGTCTAACCATTATTTTTACTGCTCTTTTACCGTATTTGTGTGGTATATTTGTTAAGGCCAAATGTTATATTGTAGATGTTGTTATAGGTTCCCCTAAATCACCTCATCATTTTTAAGCAATACTTATTATTAACACAGATCTGCTCTAGCATCTACACATTGCTCTGCACTAGCATATTTGCTAGCAAATGTGTTGTTAGCACTAACTCTGGCCTGTATGTGGTCCTGCACATACAACACTTTGAAACTCTTGTCTCCTCTGACCCTTCACACACACACAAAATGTCAAGCTAAGGACAAATAATTGGGTGAAGACAGGACAAGGTTGGTTTGATGTATGACCACAGCCTCTGCTCTTCTCTCCTTAAAGCCGCTGCTGAATTTAGTCACCTACACAGGTCAAAGGTCATCGCTAGATGCAACCTCAGAAAGGCAGCGGATCTGGAAAATTTTACCCTAGACTGACCCGAACCTCAACTCAAGGGGTTATTTTTCCCATTTCACTCCATATATATACTGTATATATAGAAGTATTCTCTCCAATCTCATCCCTGTGGAGATGTGTGGTCTGGTTAAAGGAACATTGCTAAATACTCCACGCAAAGCCTCTGGAGAGCCAGAAGAGATAACCCCAGGTTCCTTTCATGCATTAAAGAGGCTAGAATTAGGGAGATGAAAGCGAAATCTCTGAGCCATAAACGTCAGTCAGACAACAATAGTGATGGATTACACCAGCAGCACTTCCAGACTGTGTTTGGAAAGATGGCTGCGGTAATTTCCCAAAGAAACAGGTTTTAAAGTCACGGTGTTGAATTGAGGCGTGGAAAAACAAGAGATGTTAATGTATTACATAAAAGTGTTAGGCTGGTCTGGACTGTCTGTTTTAATCTTCAGCCCAGTTTAGCTCCTCTAAAGCAAGAATCATTTAAGCAGGATAAACATCTCGGATATAGACATTGTCCTCAAAGCGTCTTTCTGGCTGTTGCTAAAAGATGTTAAAATTACCTTTTTTGTTGAAGGATGTCAGTCAGTATTTATTATCTATAGGTTGCAGGCCATTGTTTACAGTTTCCATTTATGGACAGTCATTGTCTTTCAGAGGAACTACCGGTCTTTGCCTACAGGTGGCGCACTGTCACAAGTTCAAGATGCTGTTTTTGGTCAGAGTGGTAATGATTGTTGATTTTCTTAATGTGTGATTCTTATTTAATGCATATGTATTGGGTACATGAACGTGATACTGAATGGTGTTTGTTGCACTGCTTTGTATGTAATAGATGTTTTCTCATTTTGGCTCACATTAGATTTTGCAGAAGCAGCAGCTTGCTAGAACTATTAAACTGAGCTGTTAAATCCGTTTAAGAAATATGGCGTTTCTTTGCAATCTAATAAGCGCTGAATGTACCACCATTGCTAAGGATTTAATATGCAACATTTTCCAATCTTAAAGTGATTGACTTAGTTCTTGCTCATAACATTAAACCATCAAACTAAATTATGTCTCTTTTCACAGCTGTAATGTTCTCACGTCACTGCATGGCTGTTGTATAGTTTACAGTTTCATGTGTTAGTGTATGTCAGGACTATTTAACATTGCCAACAAGTGGGCCAATAAAACACCTTCAAGGCCAAACCAGAATATTTAACCAATGAAGGGCTACAGTGTACAGATGCCACTATATAGTATAATGATTGGTTAATACATAAAAGTGTAAAATTGTTTGTTTTTTTATCTAAAGATTCATAATGTTACTGTAACTGAATCTACACATACAGACACAATATTAGTAAATATGCCAAATGAATTTTTACTATAAGATAATGCAGTCTGGGAGAATTAGTTTACAGTTCTGAGATCTGCCCATATGTTAGTATTTGTGCAATCTAACATATTTTAAGTTGACTGAAACCTTGTATGGGTAACTGAAAGCCACTAGTTGAACAGATCTGACTTAGACTTTGGCTGCTATTTCAAATGTGTGCGATAGTTTAGACATGGTAAACCTGCACTAAACAATCAGTCTTTGCTGAATTGATGAAGAATTTCTTTATTTTGTGTCTGACGGTCAATAATTTTCTGTCATATCTCTCAGAGGGAAATTATACAGAGGGGAAAATTAAAATGTAAGCCTGAGGCACAACATGTTGCAGGTGTATAGAAGCTTTTCTTGACTGCTAAAGAGGAACTGACCAATCAGATTAAATGACCAATCAGATTAAATGACCAATCAGATGAACTGACCAATCAGGTGCTTGTCACTAATCATGTAGCGAATGGCAGCATTTTCTTTCAGGGCTGGAGGCTGCAAGATTTTAGTTTTATTGATTTTTTTAGAATCACAATCAGTCTTTAGCCCATGTGGGCAAATAGCCAACATGAAATGTCCAGAAAAATTGTTGAAGACAAGACACACTGAATATTTGGACGATTGAGGGCGCAAATGCCATATGAAAACTAAAATCTTGCCATTAATTGTGAGGGAAGAATTTTTGAAAAGATCGTATGACATTTAGAAAGAACAACAATGTTTTTTTGTATTGCAATGTCTTCATCTTTGCTCCCATTATTTTTCATTTAAAAATGTTGTTTATACTACAGCACACTGTACTACCATCTGTGTGTGTGTCTGTGTGTGTTTGTTTGTTTGTATGTGTGTGGGGGAGAGAGAGAGAGAAACTATTGCACAGTTGGTCCTATTTTTTATTCAGGAAAATAAGAAAACAGGCCAAAGTTTACAAAGTTTTAAGTAACTGAAATAGAAACCAAAATACATTTGCATAAATATAATTTTGTTTTCACTTCATTTCTAAAAGCCTTTTTTCTGTATTTCAGTGTTAGCTTGTGTGTTTTTTCTGTGTTTGCTGTGTTCAGGACTACAGCAGGCTCATGATGTAGGTTACCAAACTGACAGCATCTTTGCCAGCTTCCACATATGTAACAACAGAGATGGACCATGTAACAAAAATTAGAAAAGTGTCAGAAAAGGAATAGAAAGTTTCAGAGCTTTATGTTAAAGACTGCTGCTTCTGTTTGAAGAATATCTTGTTTTGCACAACCCTAAATTGCTTGCGGAAGCCAAACCACTGTATAACCTGAGCTGTTCTTTAACAAATACAACAACAAAGACAACTACTGTACTGTATGTCTCTTGTAAATAACTTTTAAGAACTTAAATAACACAGACAAAAGTTCCAGTAATTAACAGATGCGTGAGGGTAGCGTTCACTTGATGACATCACAATGTTTCTGATAGTGACAGTGAGGTGATGGGCGGTCTCTGTTCTCCCATATCAGCTTCAGCATTTCCAATCTGTCAGCTCTCAAAAGCTATTACGTAAAACATTATCCTGGCCCACAGCGGCAGTTTCTCGCACACAGAGACTTTCTCTATACTGCAGTTGCAGGGGGAGCAGGTGAGCGAGAGACTGAGCGAGAGACTGAGCGAGAGACTGAGCGAGAGACTGAGCGAGAGACTGAGCGAGAGACTGAGCGAGAGACTGAGCGAGAGACTGAGCGAGAGAGAGTGGACAGCATACAATCTGAATGGACAGTGTGCTATGATGTGTTTTGCTCTCCTGTCTCAGCTGAATTTTATTCAGTGTCAGTCAATTCTATTCACTTTGATTTAATTTGATTCTCCTGGAAAACGCATCATTTGGTAAAACTGAGATGATGGCAGCTTCTGTTTAAAATGCAATTGTCTTCCTGACAGCGTTTCATTACCACATGGTGTGATATGAAATAAAAAGAGCTGATGAAATCAATTTTGGGATAACGTAGATCTTATGAACTGGCTTTATGTTGTCTGCTGTGTTGTTCTCAGTGTCAGTGTTTTATATCAATATCTAATAACAATATTATACTTCCTTGAAAGAACTGTGTGAACTTTAAGATTATAAAACTAACAGCCCCTGGATTAATTGAATGTGTTTGTGGCATGTAGGATTTTAATAGACAGCAAAAATGCATTCTTTATATCTTTTGATCAGGTGATTTGAGATCTTTAGTTCTGGCTACACATTGACCTACTTAGATAATGTTCAGTAAAGTGTGTGTATGATAGAATGTATGATAGAAAAAACATTGCAAGTACCAAACAACTACCATAAATATTCCTTCATAATTTATTTGTCCAATTAAACCTAATTGTTCTGGACCACTCATTATTTCCTAATACCAGCAAAAACACTTGGTCATGTGTCTACACCGATGCTCAGGACATACTTCTAGTGAGAAGCTGATGGTGTCTTCTGGTGGGGAGCGGAGAACATCAACACAGTATCTTCAGGGCTTTGCTTTGATGTGCTATTAGTCTTGGAAAGTGTATTAAAGCATTGGGACAGTGAGTCTCCTCAAGTAATACACAATAATCAGAGCAATGGAGGACCCAGAGGGAGGTTTCTGAAATTAGTCCCATAATCTCCATTAGACACACACACACACACACACACACACACACACTGAGGTGTTCTAAGAGCCTGTAAAATGTACAGCTCACCACAGGGGACATCACAGACAAAAGCACAAGCGATTCTGAGTTAGCTTTATGCTAATAATATGTTTACAAGGTGAACGAAACATCATGTTCTGGTCTGGAAGGATTTTGTCCTTTTTAGTTTTTATAACTGGAGCAGTAATTTGTTTTATATTATCTGTTTCTTACAGAGTAATTGAGCTGTCATGTTCTGCGTATTTGTGCGGCACTTTGAACAAATACAGTTCAGTGTCCAGTGATCATTTTTTTAAGAAAAGCAAGAAAAGCATTATGTAGTATGCCATAATGTAGCTACAACGCAACATTTTCTGAACTCAGATAAAGCTTAGGAAGTGTTAAATTCACTATCTGTTGTCATTCACATTGTGTTTTTTTATTGTAGTGTAGTAGCTGAGGAATTAGGGTCACCTGTGAAGTGCTATTAAGGACGTGTGACTGAGGAAAATGTGTCTATGGAGAATAACATATCCTATTGGAAGAATGGAGATTACGCATCGGCCGTCCTGTAAAATTGTCAGAGATGATAGCGGCGTGCGGTGAAACCACTTAAGGTTAAATCTAGCATACAAAATCCACTTTCATTTATAATGCTGCTGCTTTCCTTCTCCACTGCAAATCAAGTCATTCTGAATTCATCTTTTCTGCTCTCTCTCGCTCTCTCCTCTCTCTCACTCTCTCTCTCACTCACTCTCTCTCACTCTCTCTCTCTGAGATACATCTATGTGTATGTGTATGTGTGTGTGTGTGAAAGAGAGAGAATGAGAGAGATACTCTAAATAGCCCACAAAGTCAGTCAACTGGCTGTTTAAGGATTTCTAACCCGGTGGTGCATCATGGGAATTTTGTGTCCAGCACATCCTATAAAGGTTTAACCCCTTCAGTGTATTTCTTATTAGTTAATCTCTTCTGTTGAGTGTGATAGATATAATATATGCATATGTATACAGGCCCTATCTGTACAAGTCCTTTGAAATGTATGTGTTTGCATTCATTAACATGCCAGTTTAGCTTCAGGCTCCGGTGTGTCTTAAACGTTTGAAGAGGCTTTAATATATGAAGTCTTTCATTCTCTTAGCATCAATGAACCTGCAGTGAGGTTCTCTAGAGCCTGTCTTCACTGTGTTAAAAATGAACTTCAGACAGTGGTCTGTTTAAAGAGGTGCAATCGGGCAACATGCCTTCAATGGAAAGCAATTTAGCGGAGGGTAATTGAAGGGAAATGATAAGCTCGGCTGTCTCAGGATTCATTGCTTAAATTTCATTAGGGAGTTTTTTAGGGACGCTCCTCTGGTGTGACTTCTGTGAAATTGCTGAAGTGTTTATCAAGCGCGCCTTTGTAGATTATTCGCTTCTTTTAAGGCAAGCACCTTGTGAATTAGTTTTTACCTTGCTTTATTTTTTTTGCATTTATAAGATGAACGAGTTTTTCATCTTTCTGGAAGTGTTCTCATTCTTCACAAAAATGAATCAAATGTTAGTAGCTCAAATAAGGCTTTGTTGTTTTTCCAAGTCATTAAAATAGATGATCACATATGACAAAAGTGCAATATTTCAATATTATTGTGTTTGTTATTGTTTATATTTAAAAGAAAAAATGCCAGTTGCCATGTAGGAACTACAGAGTTTTGACAGAACAATAGAGACGGTGAGAATTGACCAATATAGACCACCACAGATCCTCAAAACAGCTTGGGTTCTCCTTAATGTTATTATATGAGTCCCAAACTGTCCAGTGAGGAATTGAGCCATTAATCAATAAGAACAGTCTGTAGTTCTTTAAGGGATAAGAGGTGAAATCTGCTCTGATCTTTGCTTTATGCCTCAAAATTCTCCATAAAAATTCAATGATGGTTGGATGTGGTGACTGAGGCACTGTTAGAGGTTCTCGGCTTCATCACGGTGTTCATCAGATCACTCTAGAGAATATGTGGGAGTTATTATCTTAGAATATGGCACTGTTATGTGAAAGCATGTTTTCACAACAGGGTCCTGTAAAATTGCCTCGTGTTCATTGGTTGTTTGACAGCTAAGCAGAGCAATTTTTGATTTCAGATTTCCCATCATGCTTTGCAAGCTGACAACAGGCATCAAAATCCTCCGGCTTTTTCCAGAGTTAACTGTGGGATGTGCTATAGGAATTGAAGCGGAAGATTATTGTTCAAATCATATTGTTTCATATATTATTTTTTAAAACAGTACTTTACCACAAGAACCATTTTCTTGTGATATATCTTTTGGTTGCTGTAATAGTTTAACTTTTGCTCTTGCTAATAGTTTATGTGTAACTAGTGCTTTAATTGTTTTAAGAATGTGGATGTAAGAGTTTCGTTATTTAACATGCCAGCATTTGTATGTTTTAGCACATATTAAAACTGCTTTAGTTTTGGTAGGAAATTGAAAGTCCTTGTCATGAGGCGTTTGATGTAGTTGTGTAGTGAGTTCTGTATAGTTATATATTCCATGCACAGAGTACCAGAGTAGAAATGAAAGCGACAGGGCAATCAGACCAGTCTCAGATGTACAGCGTTGTGTTTGCAGTTCATTTCAGTTTTAATCATATTGTTCGCAAGTACAGTTCAGAAAATAAAATTATACAAATCCAGCCCAAACATCAATGATTGCATTGTGTATTCATAATGTTTACATGAGCGGGAGAACCAATAGCTTTATCTAGAAGTGATTGCTTGTGGTTTACCTGTCACAGCACAAATGAGAGTGAGTTGAAACCGGCTCTTTTATCAGCTGTCGTAAGGTTAAAACAGCACTGGCAGATACTGTAAACTGTAAGTAACCCTGTCAATGGACACTCCAATGGACACGAGCATATTGATCTCTGACTTCAGTTAAATATCCCTAGAGGGCTCATGATAGCTGCTCCTGTCTTTTATTCACCTCTCTCTCTGTCTCTCCCTCGCTCTCTCTCTTTGTCTCTCTCTCTCTTTCTTAT
The DNA here is from genome assembly GCA_036877545.1 of Yasuhikotakia modesta. Lineage (NCBI taxonomy): Eukaryota > Metazoa > Chordata > Actinopteri > Cypriniformes > Botiidae > Yasuhikotakia > Yasuhikotakia modesta. The sequence goes on along the minus strand of JBAJNP010000377.1, from coordinate 14,272 downwards.
CACATTACATCCACAAATCAATGCGGCACTGTAGCACACAGCAGGCCGTCTGTAAAACGCTGTCGTGGATTTTGCGGTGCGGAGACGCCGTTGAAACGCCTTTCGTCTCTCCTCGGCTGAATTATTTGTGTCCTCAACCACTAAATCATATTGATTAAAGCTTGTCACAGATTTGAAATGAGGTCCTGTGGGTCACTTGCAGCAGAAATGGCAGTTTATTGGATTACAGGCTTAATTTGATTTTGAGCGACGAGCGTGCATGATAATGGCGGACCCCCGGAGAGCCCTCCTCTTTACCTGACTCTTGAACTTCGCTAACCACTTCAACCGAGAGAGAAAACACATGCTTTATAAATACTCTTCATACTGCACTAAATGTGAATGTGAAGCCTCTTTTATTGCACTTGGATAGATAGTTGAGGCAGTATTTTTTTCTTTTATGTATGGATTGGTTTTGGGTACATATATTAAACATTCTTATATTTTAATAACATTTGTGTGCTGTTTTAATTATGTTACAGCAAGACTGTTTTGGATAAGTTTGAAAGAACATTTACAGAACGTTGACCAATGTTCTGAGAATGTTTTCTGATCGCTGGGAAATAATGCTTTAATAAATATTATAAAGAGGCCTGTTTAGGTGTTAGTCCTGTTAGCTCAGCATGAACACAATATAAGCCATTGAAAAATCAATAGATAATGTGTTTCCATTTTTCACCTGAAGCTGAGGTGAATTAATGCATTGTTGTGGTCTGTTAAACAGAGTTAATGACCTGAGGTAATTTTTCACAGCTGCCAATAGGTTATGAATGAGCTTCACAGGAAATGACCTCATCATCAGTTCTTTCATTAAGCACACACACCGCAAACTATGCATTTAAATCCAATTACATTGAAAAAATACCTGCTCATTATCACTGTTTTAGTTTTCCAAACTAGTTTCATGTGGTTACTACTGTAAGTAATGAGTATACAGTGTTTAAATCGCTGCCCCTTCCCATCATGCACCGCACAAACAATTACCCCCTCAACACAGTCTGTATGTCTGGCCACACGTAGCTACTGCAGGGGTCCAGCTCCGAAAAATAAAATAAAGAAAAAAATCATTTGGAGATGAGCAGCACAGCTTCAGTTTATTATTCCAGCCTAAAATCTCATTAAGCATGACATTGAGGATTAGTTCAGAGGGAACGCTGTGGAGAGCGATGTCTCCCGCAAATAGCTGTGAGGACCATCGCGCTGGCTTTTGTTTGCCATCATTAATTCAGTGCTGCAGTGGCTGAGAGAAAGGCCTCGAATCGCTGATCAGAGGAGGCCCCCCGAATATGACAGCAGGACAGGTGCCCCCTCTCTCTCTTTCTCCTCACACACTCGGTTTTCCTCTCTCCGTCTTGCAGCGTCTGTGTTCTCCTCTCTCGCTTTCTCGGCTCTTAATTGGGGTTATTGGGCGGCGGGGCCATCTGCGATGCTGACAAAGGGAAGCCTGCTTTGATTTATGGAGCCTCAGGCCACATTACTCTCAAGATTTCCACAGTAAATATAAGCGCTCCGCAGCAGAACCGGCTTAAGAAAATCTGCATCGCTCAGGATGAAAAGCACATTAAGTTCTTCTCTGGGAATAGCGTTGAGATGATGTTAGAGTTTTACTGTTGCAATTTGAGGGCTTCACATTTAAGGAACCACTTTTGTAGCATTTTAGTTTTTGCATTGTACTTATAATACAAAAATAGTTGTCATTTAATGCACAACTATTTCAGTCTCTCACCGAGCCTTTGAAATAAACAGGCCGTTTGTGCTACTTTAATGACTTCTATATGTAAATAACCTCTGCTGTGGCTGTAGATATTTTTGCAGTTTAGTACTTTTATACAGTGTGGGTGGACTGGGAGCTGTGCATTTTTAAAACTCTAGTTTGTCTTTATACTGTAGTAGTATAGTTTACCATAACGTGTATTGTGTGTGTGTGTGTGTGTGTGTGTGTATATACACATATGTTAAAGTATATAGTATAGTATAGTATAGTATAGTATAGTATATAGTTTATGCTACTGTAGCTGTAAGACTTTGAGTTAGCTGGGAGATACTTGCATTGTTACAGATAGAATATGTCTGCATAGTACACTGTAATCCAATTGTGCATAATATGTGCCCTTTCCTAGTCCGTTGAGTACAGCTGAATACAGTTGTAGCTGTTAGCTATTAAACGTGTTTAAAATGCATGACGTGTGCTAATTTTCTCAATTAGGTGTTTGACAGTTCAATCCATGAATACTAAAAATGCATGTCACACCAGACATCGTATTAATGATGTAACGTATGAGACAGGCTGTCTGGTCTGTTGTGTTACATTACTGTTGCAATACCTGCTTGACAGCGTGTCAGGGGAGCCCATGTTCATTGTTACAAACACACATTCACCGTTAAACACAGCAAGCATGAAAGCCTGCTTTAATGGGGCATCTAACAGCCTTCTTATGACACCATTAAACAGTTCCAGTGCTCCACCACAACCTTATATACCAGAACTGCTTAGCAGCCGTACGGCTCGTACCACAATCCCCTCGTGTCTCTGCCCCAGCGGCCGTCCGAAAGCTAACGCTTAGTTATGTCGCTAATGGGCCCGCGCAACACCTCCAACTCCTGCAAAGCAAACGCACTCAGCAGGCAGCGAGGAAGGGGGGTTAGTGTAGCCTGCGAATGCTTTGTTAGCAAAAGCAGATTCGGTTGAAAACCGTCTTCATTTTTGCCTCTTTCCACCTCATTTCTTTCAGTTGGGGCAGGGTACGAGGAACCTTGTTTAAGCGTCTAGGTTATGGGTTGAAGCAAGTGCTTAAAGAAAGAAGATACGCACCATTTTATCTCATCTTCCAGGCTGTAAATGTTGTTTGGGGGTTTAACAGTAATGATACGCTGAGCGTGTTTTATGGCATATTGTTTTGCACGGCAGAAGCTTTGGCCTCGATTTAGAGGTTTTATTGATAAGGGCTGTTTTCTCTGGAACGGGTGTGTCAGACAGACATTATGATCTTTATTGTTTTTTGTAAGTCTGCTCTCGCTGTATTACTGCAGTATAAAGGAAAGTGCTAGAACGTGAGCTCAGGGTTACAGCTGACAGTGACTCTTCTCACACAGGGTTTTATCTGCTCATTCTATTATCATTTTAATTTTCACAGTGGCTAATATCAGCTGGCCTCTAGTGCTCCTGTTTTTCATACACCCATCCTGTCAAAGACACAGTTACACAACAACAGCATATAGGTCTATTATCTGTAATGGTGGTATGAGGCTGATTGTAAGAAAGGTATTTTTCTGACTGACACATAATCCCTTGGAATTTTTTAACATTAGTGTGAAACAAGTCAAGAGTTATGTGCTTTCTTTCTTTCTTTCTTTCTTTCTCTCTTTTGCTCCCTAGTGTTGCTCTCAAAAATGCTTTCCATTTTTTCCCCATTAATTTCTCTGAATTTCTGTCTGTCTGTATATTTTCTTTTCTTTCTTTTGTTCCCTTATGTTGCTCCCATTATCTCTGTTTTTAAAGCAATCCTTCTTCAGGCTCTAATTTTAAATCTGCTCTTAAATGTTTATCTCAATAGGCTGCTTGTAAAGAAGAGGTTGAGGTATCTGTTGAAGTCTGCCATCATTACAATGCATTAAGTAAACAGCCCTGACAACGTAATCAATGTGTCTATAAAACTCTAGCTAACACCGTTGCTGACATATTGATGCATATTAATTCCTTAGTTAACACAAATTAACATTCAAATGGAAACACAAATGTGTGGCAATAATGTAATTGCATTTTCAGAATTAGTCTGTGTAATTATTCCATTTAATCTGTTATCATTAATTACGACCAAAATCTTGTTCTTTATGCTAGACAAGCATCTTGCGGCTGGAGCAGTCATATAACACGCTCTTCAAGGTTAAATACAGTCAGTGCTATTAAACTGCTCACACTTTTATAATTCCCTATTTTGCAGTGTGTAATTTTCAATTATAATTTGTCACGCATCTAAACACGGTGACTGTTTAAATTCAGAAGAATAAGATATTTGGGAAGTTAAAATAAATTTAAGCATCGCCTATGCCATGTGTCTAAGTTTTCACTGCTAACACACACGGACATGGTACTGTTGTTAAATTATGTGATATTTATCATTTATGAAAACAATGGTTTATGAAATCTAATTTTAAACCCTTTGAAAATTGTTGTTAACATTTGCATTGATGAACAGTCTGTGCTAACAACTTTTGCATTCATTAAAGCCTTTTAATATTTTCAAAATGTTTCCAGAAGGCCTTGCTATTGGTTTAACAGTGCAGCCAATAGGAAATGATCTGAAGTCTTAAAGCAGACTCATTAAGATCCACACCATGCATGCAAACTCATGTCCACATGCTGCCCCTGCTGACCTGATACAGTAGTGCCTGTTTGCAGCCGGCTGGCTGTAAGTGTGTGAGGTGGGAAGAATTTGGCTGTGCACCCACCCCCCCCTCCGGATGTGTTTACCAGATGCACTGTTGCCTCAGGTGAGCGCTGCAGCTGGCTCTGTAAAGCCCCAGCTGTCACACTGGATCCCAGCCATCGGTGCAACTGGACAGACCCAGGCTTACTTTCAGATATTGGTTGTGTACAGGTTTAATGCCCAGTAGTACTGACTCCAGACCAGTATAAAGCTGTGTGTAAGTGTTTTGCTTGAGTTTGCCTGTGGTGAATATTTACACAGACTAGCCATAAGGATGGAGAAAGATGACAGTGTAGCAAAATTTTATTTTCCAAAAAACACATTGTCTTTTACAGAGAACACACAGTTTTCTGTGTGCACAAATAAGACATATTTTGGATAAACAATTATTGTTTTACTATTATTGTCACACAATTATTATTTTACTCATTAGCAATATATGCTAAGCACACAAGTCAAGCAGCATAGAAATAGCCTGTACAACTCATGTGATATATCCAATACTTCTGAACCATGCAATGACCTTGTGTAAGAAAATGACACTTTTTTAAGTTTGTCAGTRTAGTTGTGTTTTATTCTACAGACCATATTGCTGTTTGCTGATGAGTATGTAAACAGTAGCACAGGTTTCTCCCTCAGTATCTGGTTAAAACAAGCTCTGATAACCACATTGTAAAGATCCATTTATCAATGTGAGTGTCCTCCCATTCGGTCAAGCTGCAGTTAACTTCACACCAAGTAACTTCTAGAAACATGCTCAGCCTTGGACTGTTTGGATTGCCCTCAACATTACTGTTGCTTTAGTGTGGGACAGAACCTGACTGCTCTCTTACTCCACACATAAGCAAGAGGAATTGATCTGCATTAGTTACTTCGGAAACATATTTAAACTCCTTTCTTGAGGCTCTTAATCATTATGAAGTGTGTGCTTGTGCCAGATCAATGTGCATGCTATATATTATTTGTTTGTGTGTGTGTGCATGCATGTGTGTGTGTTTGTGTGTTTATATGAGTGCATGTGTGAGTGTGTTTGTGTGTTTTTATGAGTGCATGTGTGTGTGTAAGTGAGTGAGTGTGTTTATGTGCGTGCGTGTGTATATATGTGTATATATTGTTTATGTATATTGTATTGTTTAAATTAATTTTTGTTTTCTAATGTTTTTTAGATACGTTTAATCTGAATTCTAAGCCAGAATGCTTCTCAGCATTCTCTGGATTTTTAGTGAAACTCTTCATTTGCATTTTGAAACGCTCTTAAAGTCAGCCATCGATTACCTTTCAGTTTCACAACATGAAATCTTTAAGTGAGTCACGCGGCCCCAGTCCCTCACCCAGCGCTGTGTTTAAAACAGACCCAGGTCGCCCCTACGCTCACGTGCTGTGAGGCAAAAGGGTCAACCTGATTGGTTGCCAGACCTTATTTTCTAACAGTGTATTGATTAACCCTCCAGATGCAAAACCACCGCAAGACGGATCTGCTGTCAGGTCTTACAGTAGAAATCAGGCAATCAATGTCACGTAGCTCCGCCAGCTCCTGTGTGAACCTAATTCTACTCATCAACGCTAAATGGAGAAAACCCAGTGGCTCATCAATCATCAATTCAAGGAGCACTGCCTGGTTAATAGTCTGCTCTTTACTCAAAGAATACTCCCTGTTATTATCAGGGAGAGCGTCGGAGGTCTCCTCCCTGACCGCTCAATGTTGAGAAGGTGCAGGGAGGGAGTGCAGGACAATGGCAATGAGAATTTGATGGCTGTATCCTTTTTTTCGTTCGACACACTCCGTTCCATTTCCCAGAAGGCTCCTGTCAGCTAACACTGTTTCAAATTTAAGCTTGCAGCTTGATCGATTGTCTTTTCTCCACCCTTCCCGCCCTAATCTATTTGATTTGCCTGTTGAGTGGGAGAAGACATGATTGCATGCAGTTGAGTGGTCAATATCTCTCGAATCAAAGGGGAATATCTACTTAATTTGTCTTTTCTGTGATATAGCACTGAATGAAATGCTCACCCTTGTGTTGTATTATGTGCTCTTTGTACCTCTTTAAGATTAAAGCATAAAATAACATCATCTTTATCTGCTTTTAGGTTTCAAGTGCCCACGGGTCAATTCCAGGAAAGCCAGAACTGCTCAAATCAGGGAGCCCCAAATCGACACTAAAGCACATATGGACAGAAAGCAGTAAGGACTTGTCCATCAGTCGCCTCCTATCACAAACTCTCCACGGGAAGGAAAACGCAACAGCCCTGGACCTGCACTATGACGCTCCAGAGCCTTACTCTGAGCAGGACCTGTGGGACTGGCTGAGGAACACCACTGACTTGCAGGACTCCAGACCTAGAGCCAAACGGCGGCCGATGGTCAAGACTGGGAAGTTCAAGAAAATGTTTGGTTGGGGAGATTTCCACTCCAACATCAAAACGGTCAAGCTCAATCTCCTGATCACCGGAAAGATCGTCGACCACGGCAACGGCACCTTCAGCGTCTACTTCCGCCACAACTCGACAGGCCAGGGTAACGTGTCTGTCAGCCTGGTCCCGCCCACCAAAATTGTGGAGTTTGATTTGACAGCGCAGCAGTCAGTCATCGACGCCAAGGATTCAAAGTCCTTCAACTGCCGCATCGAATACGAGAAGGTGGAGAGGGGCTCCAAAAACACGCTCTGCAATTTTGACCCATCCAAGACGTGTTACCAGGAGCAGACGCAGAGTCACGTCTCCTGGCTCTGCTCAAAGCCCTTCAAAGTTATTTGCATTTACATCTCCTTCTACAGCACCGACTACAAGCTAGTGCAGAAAGTCTGCCCAGATTATAACTACCACAGCGATACTCCTTACTTCCCCTCAGGCTGATGGTTGTTGCTGATGCCCCCATGAGAAGGACAACCAGAAGCAAAGGGTGGAGATCTTTCCCCATCCAAATACATGTTCCCTGCACTGCTCTTAACATTCTCACATGACCCGGATCATAGCAAACAAACTTGAAACAAACAAAACAAATTGGCTGTTTGCACAGTATAACAAAATTTTCCTTTGAGGGCGTAAGGTTATGCTTTTGTTTAGTATCATTTGATTTATGTCACTGTTATCATTATAAATTTAATTTATTGTTTATATGTGTTAATGGTTTTGAGTTGTCGTTTAACCACTGGGCTGTTGCTCATCTGAACGTATGAACCCACAGTTGAGAAGCTAGCTGATTTTGACATTTTGTCCTGTAGTCTTCATGTATTATTTTAAATAGTCTTAGTGCTTATTTTCTCAAAATATATGTTGAGTTCATTTGTAATTTGTATAAGTAATGTGTTTCTGAGGACTGCCAAGAGGCCACGAAAGTGTAGATTTGACTCTCTTTGTTTAAACAGAAGTTCACCTCAAGGTTACAGGAGAATTATTTGCAATCAGAATTTTAATGTCTCCTCCCCAACCAACTTCTGAACAGCCCCAGACGCCACGTGTTCCTCAATTATTTCCCCCAGACAAAAGCCCAAGTGAGACCCAAAGATAAGGGGAAATATTTATGATGGTGAGAGAGGCTTTGTTCTGCCGGTTATGGGCAGGCCTTAACTACAGGCATGTTTTCTACCTAATAAAAAGAAGCTGTACTGTTATACTTCTGGATGGTTCAGCTCAAACTGTCTCCTGTAGTTTAATAAGATCCAGGAATGGCTGGTGGACTCGCTCATTGTCACTTATAATACACTGTAATGTAATGAATTCTATATCTTAGAGCCTAATTTGTATGAATGGTTTGTATTGTACATAGATGATCCCATTGGAGCTGCTTCTGTAAATGCCTTCATTCAATGTCTGTTTACCCAAAACCTCTCTCTCTCTCTCTCTCTCTCTCTCATCCCATATATGCTTGTTCTTGGCTCGCAGACAAAGACACTGACGTTGCTGATGTAGATGTGAAACTCCATGATCCACACTCTTGTACAGGGGCTGTAAAACTGTCAGAAATATATATTAGAAGTACTTATCATCTGTATGATCATGTTTACTTTCAGGGGAACAAGGGGTCGGAGATGTACAAATGAATAAAACACTGAAGTTTTATCAGGTGAATGCTTTGTTATTGTGAGTTTTTCAGAACACACTGTAAAAAATATCTGGAACTCAAAGAACTTAGTATTAGTTTTATACTTAGTCTTGGTTCTTTACTGCTAACTGTCCTGCATAACTAGTACTAAAGTACTAAACTTGCTCCACAGTAAGAGCTTGTTTTAATCAAACAAATTTCTTTAGATTCTGTGCTGCTAAAAAAATCACAAAAAGAATTTCATTGATCCTTCAAAGAAAGAGTTTGGTGTATTTTTAAATACATATAGAAACTTTCAGAATGTTCAAAATGTTTTATCCAGAATGAGTAAAATGTGGTCTGCTATACATCTCATTTGCAAATCCTAGCACACTACATATCCAACTGACATGTCCCAGCAGTAGAAGTGCCAGACATTTTTTTAACAAGGTTCCTGGTTGTTTCAGTTTGACCTTAACAGTTTAAGTGTTGTGTTTTTGCACGGATCATTTTTTGAATGATGTAATAATTTTCCTCCAAACTTTACCAGACCCTTCAGCAAACTGTGTGAGTATTTCACACATGAAAAAGGCATTTATATAAAAGGTAAGAGAAAGGTGAACAATTGTCATAACCTTATAAAATATTTCTAGTGCTATAAGGGGAACATTAGAAAAGATAATGGAAAAATTCCCTCTTCACTCCTAAAGTTTATTTCAAAACTTTCAAAATAGCACTTATTTATGTTAGAATTAGCTAAACATATCCAAAAGCCATACACAAATGGTGTCTTAAGATCAGCCAATCAGGTTTTAGGTAGTTCACTGTGGAGCGATATTTTGCATGTTTGATTGGTGGGAAATACAGAGTGTGTAATACAGTCCCATAGTGTTGGTTTCAGAAGCACGGACTGACACCGAATATTCCAATACAGCAGTAAGGATCTGCGCTTTAAAGTGATTAAGGCCTCCGGCGGGAACAATCCACTGAGTTTCACTGGCTCACAACTTATCAGTAATTAAAGAGGGCGCTAGGTTTGTGTGTTCATCGCTTGTCCATGGGGGGTTTGTAGACAGACTCATTTTGGAGCTGTCTGAAGTTTGCCTTAATCTGTTTCATTCTAATAAGTCTACAAGATGAGGCTGCACACTGTTTGTGAAAACTCACGCTCAAGTTGCATGACTCAAGTTAGTTCCAAATGCATTAGCTAAAATTAGCTAATTAGGTTTGCTTATAATATGTAGCTATTTAAACCTTAAATAAAATAAGATGGTTTACCAGGTGGTAAGATTGCAAATGGTTAAAAAACAGGTGTAAATGGGGTCAAATGCTTTGTAATCCTCACAGTCAAACCCGCATTTGTTCTGCTTGTTTTGAGCTCCTGCTCTGAAAATCTGATCCCAGTTAGTCACACACAGAGGCATTTGGTCTGATGACCACTTGTGATCGGACCCCCACAGGTTGAATCCAGTTTTCTCCGGGTGTAAACAGGGTCACAGACTCTGTATCACACAGTGATGCAACCACTTAATATGATATTTTTTAAATTGTTTTCTAAATGACATCTGTTCTCAAATGCTAAACATAATCCATTATATTATGCAAAAAAGACAGAAAATAAATTCAATGTTTGTTGTTACCAGTTTTGTAAAAAATTAAAAACAGAAGGGAAAACTATTAAATGATAATGTTCTGAACTTGTTTGGTCCATTTGCAGCCCCCCTCCTGTGCAGGAGTGTGAGACAGAACCACATTTCTCCCTCTGGTGGGTCAGAACACCGATCTCTATAACACAACCCCCGGCAGAATTATAATTAAGTGACAGAATAAGCAAGCAGAGTATTTATTCAATTAAAGCGTCTCCTGTCGCCTCCTTCAGCTCAGCCTGTTTTCTCCTCACTGTCATGTGCGTTTAGCTCGGATGTTGCTCAGTACAGATTAAGCGCTAAACACCTTCATGATAAATAGCTTTAATACCTCCAGATCAGATTTAGCAGCTTTCTTTCACTGCTTAGCTCTTCATAGCCATCCCGGGAGGGACAAAGCATGCCTTATAGTCAGGAAAATACTGAACAATGGGATTTGGTCTCCTGCCCAACATTAAGCCATCCCAGCCGTTCCCACTCCGAGCTCTGCGGTTCTCCACAGAATTTCTGTTTTAATCAGAAGCAGAATGGACCAGGACCCTGTGTGCCTCTGGGATATTTTTCCATTAGCCATCCTGACACATGACTGACTGTGGGGGATTATTGGTTTTTGAAGAACTATTAACAGCTGTACATTTGCATTTTAATACAGTTCTCCTCCACTACTAACGCAATTTTGGTTGCGGCTTTGTTGCCGCCTTGTTTCTGGAGCAATTCGGAGTAACAGCAAAAAGGCCTCCGGCTTTAATCATTTTAATTGCCATGAAACATTTGTTTTCATTAATCACTCCTGAATCTTCTCTGCTGTGAGAGCAGGAATGCCATTACTGCTGCTTCTTAAAATTGTTACTCATCATTTCTTCAAAGTTTGCCACAGCGGTGGTCAAGTTTCCCCCCTCAGGAGGGGGGCATCCTAAGGACAGTGCTACAAACAGACATCTTCTGAACTAGCTGTTGTGCTTTGTGAAATACGACATATAAAATGTATTCTTTTAATATAGGTGTCTTACACAGAAGCTGTCAATTGTTTATCTGTTAAAGATTAAACATTTCTGAGCACAATTTATTACTCCTCATAGTCATAATGAGGAAGGAAAATATACACTATGTGGCTGAAAACACACACAAGCTTCTCTGCCAAACGCATCCCCCGCTTTCATTGCCGCACTGCAGGTCAGCCGTGTGCATTTACGGCTTATTCAGATGTAACATTTCCTTTGATTTTTACGCAAGGAGGTGAGGGAGCGGCCCGGGCTGGGTCTGTGGAGAGATGGTAACCTTTGCTAAAACACCTCCATTATCATTTCTGCATGCTGTCTGGATTCATCTTCCTCTCCTGCAGGCAGAAGGTTAGCACGCCGCATTAGGCATTATGCATGAGGGTGTCATTTGAGACACAATGCAACATTTTCTTGCGTTTTCAAACACCACTGATTTCTCCACTTTTGTTTTAGTCACCTTCTGCCTTGGATTTCATCTATCAGTGAAACTATATCTGATAATTACAGCACAATGGTTGTGATGGAAGATTTTGCAGAATGCATTTTTGCGCTGTTGCATGCAAATGCTGCATGCTGCATGCAATTTTCTTTTATATTTAGCCCATGCTTAAACAGATTTATGTTTAACACACATTTATTTGGTCAATGGCCACAAAACTTACATCAACAAAGCAACAGCAAAACAATCTTGCTTTAGCTTTTTTGCAGCAAAATTTCAATCACTTGAAAAGTGCATGGACATTGTTTTCATGGATTGCTGGTCCATTATGCAGAAATTAGCTCTGTCATTTTGCCAGTTGACTGCACTTGTGTTTTTCACAAAATTAATGAAGTGGTCTAGCAGGAAAGGGCACTTGACTCTAAGCTACCGTCTGATCACAGAGAGGAATTGTGGGAGAACTGAGTGTCTTTATTTTTGCTCTTTGTTAAACAAGCTAACATATAGCAGGTTTATGAAGCTATGTAAGAGACCATCAGCTATACTAAAGCATCAGATATTCAGACGGCAACAACCTTATTGCTTAGATTCAAATAACTGTATCAAAAAATGCTCTGTTAAAAAAGTTAGCTTTTTTGTCAATATTGTGTATTATGCTAACTATGTATTCAAATAAGTAGACTGGCTAGCTGTTATTAAATAGATAAAGTCAGGCTAGAAGCTATATTTTTAAAACCTTCACCAACACATGGTTTCATCATTAAAGTTACACAGGAAATGTGTAACAAAAAGATAACATTCTCAAACACCTAAGTTTGCACACCTAATATAACCTCAAGTGTTACTTGACCTCTGTATTTACCAGGAAAGAACGTGGTGAGTGACAGGGCTCTCTGAATTATATAGGAAGCATATAATGTATTATGAGAGGTGAGAGATAAAAAGAAAGAGAAATACTGGCCATTATCTGCCTCCCTCACCATGAGTAAACATAAATATTAATAAAAAAAAATCACTCAATGCCCTTTTGTATCTGGGCTTGTCAAGTTTGTCACTGATAAACAAAGCAAGGTGAGCCTGGCATTGAGTATTGAGGAGAGGTAAACAAAGAGAAGAGAGAGAGAACACAGAGAGAGAGAGGTGTGCAGTATAATATGAGTTTAAGAACTGCTTGGATTTGCAGAGCACCATCTTATACCCACCCTTAATAAGATTAATGTAGCCCCCGGCCATGTTGTTCCGCCTGGCAGAGGATCAATCGAAAAAAGTCAGGAGCATATTAAAAGGATTATAGATTAGCAATTAGATGTCTTTTGACTGGGGGAAATGATACTCAATGAGGTGAAATATGGCTCTATATTTTTCACCTTAGTCTAAATCAGCATTTCAGAGGGTAATACGAATGGAGAAACTGTTAAATAAAGGTAGAGGATTGTAGCTTTGATCAGATGGACATCTCAGACGAGTATGTCAGGTGGTCTGATTGTCACAGGTGATCCTGGAACCAAACATTCCCATCAGTAGGAATCTCCGCCCGGCTTAAGATGTCATTTTTAGCCAGTGTGAACTTTCTTATATGCTCCCTCTCAAATTATATTAACCTTTATAAGACAAAGTAAATCTTTTCCCTGTGTTTTCCCGGGTAAATACCTGTGTGTGTGTGTTTCTATGTTAAATGTGATTGTTTTCAGTGTGGCTGCCTTTCCGGGTGACACATTAAGCAGTCACGGCTGATCGGGTGGAGCCTGTCAATCATTTTGGTACAATAACACATGATAGACTTTCTCATACTGAAACACATCCACAACTTATTCCAGGTTGCTTTGACTTTTCTTCCATCAGTTGATTTCACCAAATACTGGTGTAGACAGCTGGCGAGGTGAGAAGTGGACTGTGTCCAATGTATATTGATTTACAGCCTATACCCCCTTCCCACAACCTCACCCCTTATTTTAGTAGTGCTGTAGAATGCAGTGTGCAAGTGTGTTCACTAACAAATGGACTGCTGCATTGGTTGTGACAGCTCCATTGGGTTTGATGGACAGGAACTAATTCCTCTATCATACACAAATAAAAACAAAAGAATGAAACTGCATAAGTTGCTTATTAGATCCAGGTGTTGAGCAAACTGTATAAATGCTAATATTCGTTGCGTTCCTGGCTTCTGTTTTTGGCTGCTTCAGTGGCAGAACTGAAATGTCTCATATTTTTAGTGCAGTTCCTGGGACAGGATGTAAAAGGACCAGTGCGCTTGATTCAATTAAAGATAAATGCATTTGTTGACTGTTTAATTTTAATTACAGTGCTGGAAAAAGCCACATACCGCTTTGTGCACTTCATGTTCTCAGCAATATCTGGCTGTGTTAAGAGTAGATTATGTGTTTTGTTTGACTTGAATAATGATAGTTAGACACAATGTAGTTAATGTTGCCCTTTTATCAGTGAACCTTATATTAACTTAAGATAAGTACATAAAACCAATGTGCTGGTCCTGGATGCTGATTGGTCAAGACCAGGCTATATTGTATGTTATGGTATTGCTAACTTTTCAATTTGATTGATTATATAAGTTTTTAAAGGCTCAGTGTCTTCAACAGGAACCCTTAGTAAAGTGGCCAATCACGATGCGTTTAAATGACGTCATGCCATTTGCGTCAATCCAAAACGATGCCGATTAAGGAGGCAAAATAAAGCACGCA